>JAOTOL010000559.1:0-86052 GCA_034440575.1 Imbricaverruca yamaguchii | reverse complement strand
ACCGTCACCAGTCACCAGCGTCACCACAGTCACCAGCGTCACCACTACAGTCACCATATCCATCACACAGTCACCAGTCACCAGCGTCACCACGTCACCACGTCACCACGTCACCACGGTCACCACCATCACCAGCGTGACCACAGTCACCAGCGTCACCACAGTCACCATAGCCACCAGTCACCACGGCCATCACAGTCACTACCGTCACCAGTCACCAGTCACCAGCGTCACCAGCCACGCTACAGTCATCGTCGCGGTGTACCCTGTGCGACACGAATTTATCCACAACCGCGCATCAACAAATACGACACAGCATCGGAAACTGCACCGAGCAGTGTTTGAATGGAACAAATGGCCTGGAAGTACCAAACTATCGACAGAGAAAACCTCAAGTCTCTGAAATCGACTGAATTTGGACAGGTATCGCCAATGTAAATAACAACGATCCATCTTCAATGTCCATCCACCGTCCATAGCTATGATCAATCCACAATCCACCTTCAACAACAATACGCCCACTTCCCAAGAGCTCCGATGATGGTCTAGTTCAAATCACAAAGAGCCCCAGACTCTTCAACACGCCCTCAGAAACGTGCATCATACAGTGCACGATTCGCAAATCGCACGCTCATTGGTCGGGAAAAGACCAAACTCCAAGCAGATCCCTTCAACTACAGTCATGATCAGCCACCGCGACAACACACACGTGACAACGTCGTGCACAAACCGTGACCAACGCGAGTCACAAGGAGCGGGGATGTCCGAGTGGTTAAGGTGCTGGGCGCTGGATACCAAAGGTCCCGGGTTCAATAATCGCACCACTCGGGATATTTCCCAACCCCGTGGCCCACCGGCGAAACCGTGTGGGTGGCGTCATTAGTCGCGATCGTGTATAAAGCGCATTGTGAAACACTCAATAAACAACAACTCTCACGCCAACTGGTCGGGGAAAGACCGAACTCCAGACAGATCCTTTCAACTTCTGCTACGATCAGCCACCGTAAAAACACACGTCGGTCTATCTTTGAATCCGCAATCTAAGGGGGCGAACAGTCTGGAGGCAAGCCGCTCATCCCCAACCGAGAGGCTGCGGGTTCCAATCTTACCTGTCATTAGTCTTCGCCCGAGACCAATTCGCCCGAAAGATTGGCAAAGCTACATGACCCAAAACGGTCATCGCGTCGTAAAACCAATAACCACAGCGCACCCACACACACACAAGAGGCGCCACGCACGGGCGCAGTATGACTATTGCAGTCGAGGCGCCCTGAAGCCTACATAACAAACAAACAGACGCAATGTTAAGCATTCGACTCGATTGGTTGGCTATTGGCTTTACGACACATCGACCGTTGAGTCATGTAGCGTCGCCAATCTCTCACGCCGATTGGTCCCTGGCGAAGACAAGCGACGGGTGAGACTCGAACCCACAATCTTTCGATTGTGAGACAAGCAACTTACCCCTAGACCACTGGTCGCCTACACTGGAGCCGAGTCACGCGCCGCTCACCTGCATGGGACCTCCTGGAGGCGAGGCCAGCAGTGCCGGCCGCGGCTGTGGCGGCTGCGGCGGCTGAGGCGGCGCCGGCCGACCCTGCTGCTGCCTGTAGCGCGACATCTGCGAGCGCCGCTCCTCCTGCCGGTCACGGCGGCGTCACGCTGGAGTCGCACTGGGGTCGTACCGGGACCGCACTGGGGTCGTGCCGGGCCACACCGGGACCGCACTGGGGTCGTGCCGGGACCGCACTGGGGTCGTGCCGGGACCGCACTGGGGTCGTGCCGGGACCGCACTGGGGTCGTGCCGGGACCGCACTGGGGTCGTGCCGGGCCGCACCGGGACCGCACTGGGGTCGTGCCGGGACCGCACTGGGGTCGTGCCGGGGTCGTGCCGGGACCGCACTGGGGTCGTACCGGGACCGCACTGGAGTAGTGCCGGGACCGCACTGGAGTCATGCCGGGACCGCACTGGGGTCGTGCCAGGACCGCACTGGGGTCGTACCGGGGTCACTCCTGGGCCAGACCGGAGCTATCTGTAAGTTGCTGCTTGGACTGATTCTAGCTCGTATGTCTGCTGGCATGTTTTGGTGAGGTACGGTGCATGCATCCACGCCATTGCACGCATTCAACGCAATGCAACGACATTCACATGCCATTTACTAATTAGCCTTCCATGTGGTTTATTCTCTTGCGGAAGGCATAAGAATAAACATGTTGAATTACTGGTTGGCTGGTTACTGTCGTCCAGAGGGCATCAATGACAGCGGATATGTGGCGCGCAGTGCTCAATTACCGATTTATATTTATAACCGCACGAAGCGGGCGTCGGTAGCTCAGTGGTTAATCTGAGCGCCTGGCAAGCCAGAGGTACGGGGTTCGATTCCCCACGATGCCCGCCCTTCCTGCCAGGGTGAGAGGCAGGCGACACCATATGGCCTCAGCTGCTGAGTGCGTCGTAAAGCCACAATCCAATCCAATCCAACTGCACGAAGCAATTCGTTCACGGTGACTTCCGCTCCTCAAAGCGACAAGCCACATCCTACAAAGCAGGGAATATTTCTGCTGACCACTGAAGTACCTCCTTGGCAAATGAAATGCTCTAAGACTGGTAAAAGGCCCTTCTGACCAGTGGAAGTCCCTGCTGACTAGTGAGTAGCCTACTCACTAGTGAGATGCCCTGATGACCAGTGAGATGTCCTGATGACCAGTGAGTCGCCTACTCACCAGTGAGCTGCCTACTCACCAGTGAGATGTCCTGCTCACCAGTGAGATGTCCTGCTCACCAGTGAGCTGCCTACTCACCAGTGAGATGTCCTGCTCACCAGTGAGATGTCCTGCTCACCAGTGAGATGTCCTGCTCACCAGTGAGCCGCCTACTCACCAGTGAGATGTCCTGCTCACCAGTGAGATGTCCTGCTCACCAGTGAGCCGCCTACTCACCAGTGAGATGTCCTGCTCACCAGTGAGCCGCCTACTCACCAGTGAGATGTCCTGCTCACCAGTGAGATGTCCTGTTCACCGGTGAGCCGCCTACTCACCAGTGAGATGTCCTGCTCACCAGTGAGATGTCCTGCTCACCAGTGAGATGTCCTGCTCACCAGTGAGCCGCCTACTCACCAGTGAGATGTCCTGCTCACCAGTGAGCTGTCCTACTCACCAGTGAGATGTCCTGCTCACCAGTGAGCCCTGTCACCAGCTTCCTGCTCACCAGTGAGCCGCCTACTCACCAGTGAGATGTCCTGCTCACCAGTGAGCCGCCTACTCACCAGTGAGATATCCTGCAGACCAGTGAGATGTCCTGCTCACCAGTGAGATGTCCTGCTGACCAGTGAGCCGCCTACTCACCAGCGAGATGTCCTGCTCCGGGTGGACGATCTTGCTGGTGGCGCCCTGCTGTTGGATCAGCGCCGGCTTGCGGCTGATCTCGGTGGCCGTGGGCGCCGTCGCCGCGCGCACCGGCGGTGCCGCCGCCGTCGGCGCCGACGCGGGCGGACGCGTCATCGTCGACGGGCTGACGACGGCCGGGAGACGACCGGGTCACGTCGGGGTCACAGTGCGTCGTGTACGGGCGGCGTTGGGGGCCACATCGGGGTTATGCAGGACCGAAACAGGCCATACTGAGTTCGCAATGGGGTCACGTCGGGATCGCGTGGGAACAGACATCGTCATATCACGTCACGTGGACCACGGCGGTTAGTTATTTGGACTTCAGGGCGCATCGACCGGAATTTATCGTTCGCACCCATGTGTATCACGGCAGAATCACATCCCAACAACCACCAGTAGGGGGCGGGGATGGCCGAGCGGTTAAGGTGTTGGGCTCTGGGTACCAAAGATCCCCGGGTTCGACACTAACGCCGCTCGGGACATTTCCCAGTACCGCGGCCCGCCGGCGAAACAGTGTGGGCGGCGCGACTTGCCGTTAATGTGCATGAAGTGCGTCGTGAACCACCCGATAAACGAACAATAAACAAACCACCAGTACAGCGACGGCGGTCTGTCGATCCTCTAGCACTCCGTCTCATATCCTGCACGACCGCCTGTGGTGGGGACGAGTGGACTAGGGGTAACCTGCTCGCCTCACAGCCGAAAGGTTGTGGGTTCGAGCTTCACCTGTCGCTACTCTTCGCCCGCGACCAATCGGCGTGAGAGCTTGGCGACGCTACATGACTCAACGGTCGACATGTCGTGAAACCAATAACCAACAAGACCGCCTGTAGTCGTCTGACAAATCCCCGCCCATTCGTCTGTCGCTGCGCCCGTCCATCCACGGCTGTCTGGCGACCCCTCCCCCATCCCCACCCACACACACCCGCCCGCCCGCTCACCTGTAGCCCGGGAACGAGGCGCGCACGTTGTTGCTTGTACTGAAGTTCCCCGGCGCCGACGGTGCCGACACCTGACGAGACAAAACAGAACCGTGTGCATGGGCATCCGAAACAACAGACCAGCCATCGTAGCAACTCGAGCCGCAATCGCAGCAACTCAAGCTGCAAGAGCAATGAAGATAGCTCTCAACGGGAACATCACCATCAGCACATACGTGCATACAGCACACAGCACACATCAATAGCACAAGCTGTGTTAAGGGGTAGTGATACAAGCAGACCGTTGTGCGATCTGCGAAGCCGAAGCCAATGACTGCGGGCCGCGCCACTCTAAGTCAAAAGCTGATGTGTCCGAGTGGTTGGTTGGTTGGTTACTTTGGCTTAGGGGCGCATCGACTGCTTCGGTCATACAGCGACCAACCGAGTGGAAAATTGCTCCAGCTGTAGGTGCGAATCCAAATTCAAAGCAAATGGCAATCTGGGCCCTCCCAAGCTGAAGCTAGTTGACAAGCTAGCTTCAGCTTGGGAAGTCAGCTAAGTCAACAAACTGAAGCTAGTTGACTTAGCCTGATCGAAGCCAATAATAAGAAATGGTGGGTTCAGAAAGTGTACCATATATGAGCCAGTCGTGTGGTTCTGCTCCGCAGATATTGGCGTGGAAGGAAGCGGCGGGGTGATTTTCATCAACACAGAGTAAAGCTCCATTGAATCATCCTCTCCACACCGTGCAGATGATGTCGACTGTTAATCAATAGCTTCCGGTGCACTGAGGTTACTTACTGACACCACGTGCAAAATGAAAACGAAAAACACGCTATTCCGGACTTCGTGAAGTCGAAGCCGGCTTCTGTCCACCGCATCTAAGTTATGCATAATACAACATTTCCGATCCAAAGCAGCACGCTTTCCAATCCGAAGCAGTACGCTTTCCAATCCGAAGCAGCACGCTTTCCAATCCGAAGCAGCACGCTTTCCAATCCAAAGCAGCACGCTGCAACGCTCGCCACCACTGACCTGTGCGGCTGGGAACAGCGGCCGGGCAGGGCCGCCTGGCGGCATGCCCATCGGACGACCGCCCATCGGACCCATGCCGCCCATCGGGCCCATGGGCCCCATCGGACCCATCGGGCCCATGGAACCCATCTGGCCCATCATGCTGAAAACGGACATTCGTCACACGTCGGTAGCTGACGCGGCATTCGTGAAACTATGTCGGCAGCTGACGTGAAACATTCATCACACGATGTCAGAGGCTGGCGTAAAATTCGTCAGACGACGTCGACAGCTAACGTGACACATTTATCTTCCAGAATGCTGCACGTTCATGTAGTTAGTTATTTTGGCTTTAGGGCGCATCGGCCATGTTGATCATATAGCGCCCGCACGTTCATGTAGAATTGCAGTGACTATTGCAATGGGCTCACTCACTCAATAGACAATACATTTCGAAGTGATGCGCAACACACGAACAAACCATCCTAGCATTCAGATTTTCAGCCACTCAAATGTTCTAGCTCTACACAGTATCACCATCTAGCACGTCAACCGGTTACCAGCGACAGGCATGTTGAAGAGAAAGCCGACACACACAAGGATGTTTGAGACCTTAGCAAATTACTTATGAGCTTTAACCCTGGTGGTAAATGGAAGTATCATAAGTGGAAAGACAGGAGGTGGAAATGCAGGAGGTGGGAGAGCAGATGGGGGGGGCAGGAAGGAGAAGGCAGGAGGTAGAAAGGCGGAAGATGGGACAGCAGGAGATGGGAAGGTAGGAAAGAAGGCAAGAGTTGGGAGGGTCAGGACAGGGGCACCAGTCCTGACACCAGTTCTGGGAAGGTCAGTACAATCGATCAGTGTTTTAAAAGATTACAATTCGAAGGCGAATTTCGCAAGAGAAAGTGCGCAAATACCAATTTCGCAAGAGAAAGTGCGCATATACCAAAGAATTAAGGTTAAAGGAAGCTGACATCAATTATGGCTGGAAATAAGAGAACGGTTTCGGATAATGATCGGTCCTAAATTAAATACTAAATAACCGGTCTTCTCTGTCGCCAACCACTCACCCAGAATGCATGCCGCCGCCCATGTTTCCTCCCATGTTGCCGCCCATGTTGCCTCCCATGTTGCCGCCCATGCCGCCGCCCATGTTGCCTCCCATGCCGCCGCCCATGTTGCCGCCCATGTTGCCTCCCATGCCGCCGCCCATGTTGCCTCCCATGCCGCCGCCCATGTTGCCTCCCATGCCGCCGCCCATGTTGCCTCCCATGCCGCCGCCCATGCCGAAGGGCGGCACGCCGCCGACGGGCCCCATGTGGCGCATCATGCCCGAGCCGCCGGCCGCCAGCCCGGCGGCGGCCATCGGCGCGGCCGGTCGGCCAGCCGCGGCCGCCGCCGCCGCGCCGGCCGCCGCCAGCCCGAACGGCTGCTGGGTGGACGGGTGCAGCGGCGGCGCCTTCGGCTGCGGCGGCTCAGAGCTGTTGCCGTCTGCCGTGGTAAAATAATGGATTTTCGTTAGCTGTGACATGTTGAAACGGGGGTGTGTTTTAACCTCCACGGGTCACAACCTCCACAGTTAATAGCATCCACAGGCCATAACCTCCACAAGGCATAACATCCACAAGGTATAGCCTCCACGGGTCATAACTTCCACGGGTCACAACCTCCACAGTTCATAGCATCCACAGGCCACAACATCCACAGATCATAACCTCTCAATTCATAGGATCAACAAATTCAACATATCCGATGTGGCCGTAACCTCCACTGGCCATAACCTTCACAGATCCCAACCTCCACAACTCCGAAACAGTCGTATTATCCACAGGTCACCCCCCCCCCACAACTCTGATGTGGCCATAGCCTTACCAATCGAACCAATTGACGTCAGCAATCACTTCCACCCACTCTATGACAAATTGACTCTATGGCACTATGCCATACATCACCCCAGACAGTCAGCATGTGCAATGACATCACCAGTTGTGCTGTGTGCAGCGGCCATCTGGTTATCTTCTCCGTCACCCCTCCACGGTTCCATCACACGTACCCTCGTCGTCGTTGGGACGGTTCTTGGCGTTTTGCTGGTGCGAACGCAAGTCGTCCTCGGGAATGCCCTCCATGCCGTAGATCTCGATCTCGATGTTGTTGCGGTTGGGCAGCGCGTTGGGCACCTTGTCCACCGTCTCTTTGTGTACCTGCCGCAACAGCCGTCGCCCCAAACATCAGCAATCACCAGCCATCGGGGAAATATCAGATATCAGTGTCCAATTGCCTAGCGAGTCTACGTTGGGCACCTTGTCCACCGTCTCTTTGCGCACCTGCCACAGCAACCATCACCGCAATCATCAACAATCACCAACCATCGGAAACGTCAGACATCAGTGTTTATGCCCTGGCGAGGCTTCGATGCCGTCAAGCAGCGCTTATCGCCATGGTGATGGATTTTTGTTTTGGGGCGCGGCAATCGCGTTTATCATTTTGCGCCGATGGCACCAATCGTCATATTTGAGTTGTAGCGTGTACTCGTGAACGAGCTATAACGTCACAGTCTCTTTCCGAACTCGCCACATCGCAGAAACGACAGCTGGCGGTCATTTCCCACTGGCTCTTTGCGTACCTACTACATAACATAAACTTCAGTGAGTGGGGATTATCCACACTCTTGTGTACCTAACACACCAGAGAAATGCAGGTCAGTGGCAACTATTCGTATATCTAGTACATCACTGAAATAGGTGTGAGTGGCGATTGTCTGTAGGTGTTAAAATGCTCGTTTTTACCATTTTTTAAGTCTCCCAAGCTTTAATCTCAACCCAATTTCGTACTTATGACTGACCATTTTAGTCCCGTTGGTATATCTAACTTACGTTGGTTATTGGTATTTACGACACGTTGACAGTTCAGTCACGTAGCGTCGTCAATCTCTCACGCAGACTAGTCGCGGGTGAGAAATAGCGACAAGTGAGTTTCGAACCCACAATCTTTCAATTGTGAGAAGGGCGACCTACTCCTAATACTATATAAGTTATGGGTAAGACATATATTACACAATCATAAAAATACCTCAACTACAAACTGTTGTGCATAACAGAGTGCATAACAAAGTGCATAACAGAGAACACCATAGGGGTAATTGTAATGCAATGAAGTGAAAATGCAGTACGAGACATAATTAGAAACGAAGCGCGAATACTTCATAAACACCCATCAGACAAGACTTCGATTCTTTTTTTCTTTTTTCTTCTTTTTTTTTGGGGGGGGGGAGGGGGTGTCACTTCAGCATTCAGGAAGTGGCATACTCTACCCAATTTTATAAATGATTGATCACCACTTCCTGTGCCCTACCCACTACAGAAATACTAAAGAATGCCAAGGATACGAGCAGTTCTACGTCTCAATTATCGTGCTGCGGTAGTTTACAGAGCGACAAGTATCCATGCGCTTGTATACTTGCTACACCCGATAAATATTAACCAATCACCTACCTTGGGTTCTTTTACGACGCATTCAACCACTAGTTCATATGGCGTCGGAAATGTCTCACGCCGATTGGTCGCGGGTGGACTCGGTAAATGACGTCGGCTGTGAGACTCGAACACACAATCTTGCGATCAAAATCCCGACGCTCTACCAACTGAGCTACCGAGGCCCACAATCAAGCATCAACTGACACAGATTAACAACTATCAGCATATCTGCAGTGTAGAAACGGTGTGGGCAGCGCCATTAGCCGTGGTAGTGCATAAAGTGCGCTGTGAAACACCCAAATATACAATTAAAAAAATATCTGCGGTGTAAATAGCGATGGTTATATGACGGATGCTGTTGTAGGGAAGCATTGCTGAAAGCTACCACTATGTACAAAAAAGAACATTGAAGTTCTCGTGATGACCATGGGCCACTGCACGCCTGCATGAGATCTCCCTTACTGGGAGATCTCATGTAGGTGTTCAGTGGCCCATGATCTCCGCAAAAACGTCCCCAGAATACCTCTTCACGCACACGCACACCCACACACCGCATGGTGTATCCATACACATGCGTTTGCTTTTATCCCATTGAAATGCCACCCTCGTCCAGATTTATCCTGTCAGCCAGTTCTGGAAACAATGCAACACTGCTGGAACCGACAGCGATGTTTCCATGTCACGATAGACTTGCCGATGCCCGAACGGGGCATGTTGCCGGTGTCCGTGTGGGAATCGTTCCGTATCAGGCAGCATGTGTTGAAACAATGGTGCGTACATCATAATCGACCGTCATTACCAGCATTGTGCTCGCAATATCCAAAAAGCTAAAGGATGATATTTTTGCAAACAGCACAACATAAATGTGACTTGCATCATAATCAGGTGGATCCTGTGATAAAAAGCACATGGTCGCCCTCTCCCTTCTGCCGAAAATGGGGTTTAAGAATATACAAGTTGAAATATATAATTTTAAATCGAATTATATCCACAATCACATCATATAATCATACAAATAATCATGATATCATATGATGTCATCGTTATCAAGAAATATGTCATTTTGAAGCAAGCAAGACAAAACTGATGCATCATCATTTCGCCATGTTTGAGTATTCTCCCTGATACAAAATATGTCACATTTGTCCAATATGACGAAAAGGGATGAAGCAGCAAATATTGCTTTCCTGGACAATGTGTAACATGTGAATAGTATTTTTGATAAGCTTGTACAGCACACATACCTGCATACAGTGGATGGAGAGCCCAGGCCCAGTGTACAGTTTCTTGTGGCAGACATGACACTTGAAGTGCTTGGCCTTCTGGTGCTGAATCAGGATCTTCTCATCGTCAAACTCCCGGTTACAGTACCTGTAGTATGCTGGTTAAGGAAGCACAACAGCTGATGCCACTCTCTGCTTGGACCAATGTCACTTTAGATGGATCACTCTGCTTGGACCAATGTCATCATCATCACCTGGTGATGATGATGAATTGGGGTTGAGGGGTGCATCGACTGCCATGGTCATTTTGTGTCCATAACTGTTACATATCACCTGGCTCAATGCTATGGAGAACTGCTTAATAAGCATAATATGCATACAATCATTAGCATTAGACAGTAGCAATTTGTGGTTTGATGTTACTATATCCATCTGGCTTGGTGGCTTGAGCAATATGGTTGGAATATGGCCAAGCAATATTCCCAGCATATATATATATATATATATATATATTTTTTTTTATTTTATATATATATATATATATATATATATATATATATATATATATATATAGACATACATTACTCACATTTTAGTTACAATGAGAAGGCAAAAAACAACAGCAAGACCAAATGTCACAAGGTCATTGCTGTCACTCCCCCTACCACCAGATGGTGAGCTGTGGGCCATCATATCATAACAGCATCCCTTGTGTGGTTGAATGTTGGGTATATCTCCCTGATAAAAAAATCCTTCCAAGATTTGCAGGCAGTGCTTATCATGGGCTGTGACTAGGACTTCAGTGAGGGGCAGTGCATAATGTAAGGACTGTGCTTGACATTCCAAAGGCCATTTGGATCTACAGTCATTCTGGGTACATAGATTCACTTGAGCATTTTGGTAAAAAGAAATAGCTTGAATTGTAGTTGGAGTCTTTGCAGAATAAGTTCATGCTGTGTGCAAGTTTGTTGCATCAACCCTGAACAAACCTGATCAGATACTGCACAATTCTACAGAGCAGTTCCATAGCACCATTTTAACAAGGAGCTTAACATATCCACATACATAGTTTGGTGCAGCCACCTTGCCAATCCAGTTTACAAAGGGCTATCCCAGCCAGAGACATTGATAGCAAGTGTGTGAGGCACCTGAACCCATGGCAAGATGTAGACCTCTACAAGGTAGTGCTCTGTCCACTGAGCTAATCAGTAACCAGAAAAGCTCCACTTATTTTGTTCATGCAACACAAAACAGGTGCATTTTTGGAAAGTTGGACAACAAATAAAGTGTTGCAACCATATCCTTCCAAACAACAGCAATCCCCAACAATGATGCCTAAATGCCTAACAAAAACAATTTCTCATAAAATAATGTAAAATAATTAAACACCTTTTCAGAAGAATCCTGCTAGTGTTTGGTTTCTTTGGCAGTGTCCTGGATGGGGTGGTTTGCTTGAAGTATGATAGGTCCTGCAGCTATTGAGATAAACCAGCAAGGGTGATATCAATGGATTGCAAGGCACCGATGAGGGACAGCACTGGAGTTGTCCACACACTGAAAAGTAAGCATCTACAACATACATGAGTGGTCATACCATCTCAGTGATACCACAGAATATGGTAACACAAAATTGTTTGTATTTAAATGTTGTATCAGGATGAAAGTAATTTGGTTCTGCTTAAGGTATTCATGCAACAAGTAGACAACATTGTTTTTTAAATGTTGCATATGGATGAAAGTAATTGGGTTCTGTTTAAGGTATTCATGCAACAAGTGTGACAAATATTTTTCAACCATCAAACTAGACATTGCTCTAACCACTCAAACTAACCACTTTATGTAGCAGTCAGCAACCAGACCATGGCTTCACACACTCCTATGAATCTCAAGTGCTGGAATTGGAGACAATGCACCAACAGCGCTTGCAAGATGGTGCACATGCACACTGAGTACAATGTTCTTCAGGTCTGGAGCCACATCTCATGTTCTTACCACCCATATAATCTGAAAATTTGACAGCTTTAAGAGATGTTCTCCTGAGTCCAAGAGGCCATTGATCAGAATTGGCTGCTTTAGCATTTTCTGTTCTTAAATTTATCTCAGTTAACCAATAAATGCAAGGTATTTTTATATGATGTCCTAACCATTAGCAACTTTGAACACATGGTTAACAGTGTCATACTGCAAACACAAGACCTTGGCTGATCCTTTGCTTTGTGCACAGCTATCACATAAAACAGTGGTGTGTGTGCAAGCAGAGTTGCATTCATATTGTATAAGGAATTGGCTGAGTATGTAGGTATGTGCTCCAAGCTGAGGGTGAAGTGTCAAGTATTTTTATTTGTTTTTCATATGGCTAGCCTTGTACTGCAACCAACAGTGTAAGGGGAAAGTGCATTGTTCCTGCAAGTCATGAGACAAAACAGTGCTGATTAGCATGAGTTGCTGCCTGGCAGTACCATCCACAGTTCACTTGTTGCTGTTTTCACATTTGATTTGACCAAAAATGACAATCCTGTTACTTATGCATACTGGTTGGCTGGTTATTGGTTTCACTACACATTGACAGTTGAGTCATGTAGCATCACCAATCTCTCACACAGATTAGTCACATGCAAAGTAGCAACAAGTGATACTCAAACCCACAACAGTTTGATTGTGAGACAGGCAACTAACCCCTAGACTACTCATCCCCCACTTATGCATATTATGCAGGTACTGATTACATAGGTTTTTTTCCAGTTACTGGTAACCAGATTCTATGCACCAAAATAGTTTCCATGAAAATCTAAATATACTCTGGAAGAAAGTTTGTATGCATTCAACAATGTCATGGCATTGAAGGGTGGGCTGTTGGGGGCATTATTGAAATGAATTATAAGCATACAAATAAGCAGACAAAGACACAAATGAAGACTACATTTTTGTGCATTGGTTTGATATTCAGGAAAATGAATGGTGCTGTGAAAGCTGTTTTTGTCAGCCCTAAATCAAATATTTTGATAACCTGACAATCCTATGTCAACATTTCCTTCCTCATATATTTCCTGTTTCCTATACTATTCAAAGCCTCTGATAAATAAATCATAGCCAACATCCCAAAGGAGCAGCAGACATGCTATGAATGCTGCAGATAAAAAGCAGCCACAGAATGCAGTACTTAATTTTATGGACTTGCAGAAAGCTTATCCAGTGAAAAACACATTGAAAATATGATCATGCTTCTCAATCTCCTACATAGGCCATCATGTAGTGCCAGCATGCAGTGTCTGTGCATTATCACTCTGCCCACACAAGGTGATGGTCCCACATCAGTGGCAGCACTGCACAGCTGGTCATCCTCCCTGCACAGACATGATCTTGTTGAAGGGACCATGCTTTGCTGTCTGGCAAAACTTAAGGCCCTGCTTTTAGCATTATGTTGCTCAACAGCTGAAGATTAAGCATTTGCACAGGGAATGGGCCATCCCATCATTTCAGTCATGTTCATAAACATTGGGTAAACATTTCAATGAAGGTAAATGATGATTTTTGTAAATTGTTATGGAACCTATTTTCTCTGTAAATGAACTTTTAGGTCATTGGCTGTAAATGCAATTGATGAAGTCATCTACACATACCTTAATGGGATGGTCCCTGCTGTGGCTTGTTTGTTTCTTAACCAAACCCAACCAAACCTAACCTAGTTGGTTAGGCTAGGTTAGGTTTGCAATAATATAGAATATACCATTACATAATGAAATAGTGCAACCTAACCTAATCCAAAGAAAACCAGAATTGTCAAAACAATTTGCATGTGAAAATATGCTACATTGGAAACTGTCATTATTGATAATTCCAGGTCTTCTACATGATGTCTGTGATACCATGCATGGACAATTATAAGATGAAGGTACTGCTTCTAATATGTCTGTGATATGATGGACAATTATAAGATGAAATCATCTTTGTGATCATGATCTTCATCTTACATCAAAAACCATCATATTCCACAAAAATGAACAAAAATCAACATTTACCTTGGTCGAAATATTTAACAAACATTGTACAGGGAACATAACTTCCTAGAATGTGCATGCATCCTGAACCTGCTTATCGAGGGCATAGCAAAGTACACCAGCAACTGCACAGACCACCTAAGATGTACACCTTACAATGTAACTTTTAAAAAGGATACCAGCACCACGGCTTTTGCTGCTTCTTCTTTTTTCGGCCCATATTTTATTCAAAACGTGCGGAGGCTTAGAAGCACGAAAGCTGAGGCGAAGATGTCACGAAATCAGTCAAACAATGAACGTCCGAATAATAAAGTATGAAGTTTCAGCAGTTAGAACAACGACACAATGGGCGTGAATGACTTTATTCGTATTGTTAAGAAAGATTGGCTTCAACGTTTTACACCGTTAAACGTTAAATGTAACGTAAAATGCGCACCGACAGGACACAAGCAAAGAACGGCGAATGTGGCGGACTTCGGCTAATATCGGTGCGAAAAGGAAATCTTCCCGAATAGGCTCAACTTTAACATTTGGTAGCCCTACGAGGAAATCGATTATACTATCATAGCGATTGATTATGTTATTGATGTGTGGATATGCAATTTTGGATCATATGGTTAAAAAGACAAATTTGTAATATATCCACGAGGAATTTTGGAAGAAATATCGAGCACAAGTATTTAAATGCTTCTTCTATAAGCCGTTTGGTTCTTTGTGTATTTTGGTACAATGGCTCAGCTTCCTGCAAAGTCTAGGGTACAACCAGGCAACCATCAAATGAACTTCTGAACTTCCGACAAAGTGCTGTGTAGCATATGAATCAAAGGCGTGCGCACGGTTCATCCAGATAATGTTGAGCAAATAGGCCCGTGGCATCTAATTGTGGTTGCAGGCGATTCTCCAGTCGCGAACACGTGTTGACTGCCGTGGACTTCACATGAGGCCGAAATCATTGTTTTCAAGAGGGCCTAGTGCATAAAAGCTAACAGTAAGGCTGA
The DNA here is from genome assembly GCA_034440575.1 of Imbricaverruca yamaguchii. NCBI lineage: Eukaryota > Metazoa > Arthropoda > Thecostraca > Neoverrucidae > Imbricaverruca > Imbricaverruca yamaguchii. The sequence continues at coordinate 71,039 of JAOTOL010000559.1, read as the reverse complement.
TTATATCTTTGTTGGTACTGATTCCAATTTGATTGGTCTATCTATCAACCACTTATTAATAAATTTAGTCAATGGATAACTTTTTCTCCAGAAGCGTTCCAAATTCATTGGATCAAAAAATATCATAAATGGCGCTTCTGCTACGAGTGTTTGGCGCAACTCCCATTTATGTTATGAACACATAGGTGTTCATTAGTAACCAAAGGTAAAGCAGTAAGTATACTAGTGGCAGAAGTAACGGTATGTTCATTAGCATTGGGAATTCAGATGCATTTCAACTAACCATGGTGCCTGTCTAATCTAAGTACCTACCTATTCATATGGGCTTGGATGATCAACTGGTAAATTCTTGCTTTGAGGTGTTTTATGAATTTTCGAAATATATTCAAATGCAACGTTTATGAGGGTGACTTAGATGATGGTACCACTTATTTTCTGTGCACATGCTTACTTCTCAGGTTGTGAGGAAAAGAACAACAAAACGGTCTTTGGGTTAGGTCACATATAGCATAACATTTTTTTTAATGCAGCATAACCTAACCTAACCAAGCCTAGCCTCCCTTTGAAGAAAAAATCCAGAGAACAAAATTTGGTAAAGTTAGGGCAATCTATGATCTGAATATTTTCCAAATTAAAAAACATAGCCAGCCTATCAACCTAAAAAGCCATTTTTAAGAAGAAAATTAAGTATTTTTAATTTTCCAACTTCAAAAACCTAAGCTAACCTAATCTCACCAAGCCCAACCTGTTTGTTGGCTTTATGGATGCAAATGTATGTAAAACTTTGTTTTGTTATCACCTAAAAGCTCAATAATTCTGATCAACTCTGGTTGAAGCTCCCTAAATCCAAATGGGTGCTAAATGACCTAGTAGCTGGCATGCCCTTAAACCAAAATAATCAATGAAATCAATCCTGATATCCAAAAGAAGTAACTAACTAGGTATTCATACACTAGGCTAGGTGTGAATATACTGTGGTAACATTATACTTAACCATGAGAACATAATAATCAAACTTGAAGAATAGCTTTACTTCTTTATTATTATTTTTTCCCAACTCATATTCAAATTGGGTATGACAACTATCTATTAGCATATGTAGTGGCTAGGTGTATAAATTCTGCTTGATGTACACATTCTATTTCCTATTGCTTGCCCTGTCTATCTTATATCTCTATATTTCTTTGATCTAAGGTGCTGGCATACCTGCAGATATGGGCTTCCTTGAATCAACCACAGGCCCACAACTAATCTGGGGTAACATTATGCTCAAGAATTTGGGGAGCGAACCAGGCAAGAGAACCCAAAACCACTCTGGTTGCATGTTAGCTCTGAAGCAAACTCCAAAGCTAATGTAATATCACTTATCAGTAGGGATGAGACAGTGGCTAAATTGTGTGGAGTCAAGTAAGGCTGGTTGTCTCACCAAGCCAATCTCAATTAAAAGCCAGGGTTGTTTATTTGCACATGTTTTCAGATTGAATTGGGAGAATGACAAATTTGCATTACCTATAGGCACTAGATGACCTTGTGTTCAGTGTACCCTTAAGCCCAAATAATCAATAAAAATTAGCATTACCTGGGCACCAAATAGGGGTTGGAATCTTGACTCCCAACTCACCCAGGATTTCCAGCTATGGAGTATAATAACTAACAGCTTCCTTGGATCTTTACCTTGGAGGATGCAGGTACTAGCTGAACATTGCCTGAAGGGTTTCAGGTGTGGGGTGGATCCAAGAATTTTGAGTAGGACACCACTGATTGTTGTGTATGCTTTTAGGTAGAGGTGAGGATGCACTCAAATGTTTTGCTCAAGTGTTCTACTTTTCTACTGGAGAGGCACATCAGCTGAATAACTCACAAAGTTGTGTGTTTGTGGGCAGTCAAGTGTCCTGGGCATGCATGCTGATCACACATGCTAGAGTGGTGTGTGGATATATAATGGAGTGTGGATAAGTGGGTAGGTGGGATTCAAACAATGTGGATTGGGTGCCATTGGCCGTGAATGTGCGTAAAGTGTGTCACGAATCCCCCCCCATGTGGATTGGGAACCTACTTAGTATGTCAAAAATTTTCACAATAGTTTGAAGTTTTTGAAGGAATATATCAGATCATTAGTGCATTCTATGCTGCAGTTTATTATTAATGCTGAATGGGTGAAACTGGCAGTTCTTCTACACCTGACATTTCAGTAGGTATTGCAGATAATACAGTTGGCAGGTATCTATGGAAGTACCTGCCTATTTGAACCTAGACTGTATTCACATATGTGATAGTTATCATGTCACATGCATGTATCACCAAAGCAAGGTGGTGATGGGACATGAGGCCATGCCTCTTCCTCATACTTTGAACGTGAGCTATATGGCACATGCTGCTACCGAACCCTGTGCTTTTCACTAGCATTCCTGCACGCCTGGCAACAGATGATGAGATGAGCGGCAATTTCGCAGATTCCCAATGCAGTCGGTGGCTTTTCTTCGTGCCGTGGTGCGGGCCCAGTCACTCCGTCTCGGCGGTCGTTTTTCCAACTCGTCTGGCCCGACCGCACTATGTTGCCGCTGCACCCACAGTAGCACCCCTGACCACCCGGACTTCGGTGACCCCGACGTCTTTGGCGACCTGCACAAGATCAGGCAGCATCACGTGTCGGCTACGTCGTCCGAGCGCGAGCCAATCGCACCAGGACCGGAAGGGTTCGAGTCCAGCCCAGAGGGGTCCGTGTCCAGCCAGGGCCGGTGGTGGAAGTCGAGGCAGTCGGAATCTGAGGCCCGGCCCGGACACGGAAGTGGATCGCAGCGGCATGACCCGACCTCTGGCGGCGACGAACGATGGCAACGTCGGAGCGCGCGCGGGGATCGTCGGGGATGGGAGAGCGGTGGTGTCGCGCAGGGTTCGAAGTGGAGCGCGCGCGGGGATCGTCGGGGATGGGAGAGCGGTGGTGTCGCGCAGGGTTCGAAGTGGAGCGCGCGCGGGGATCGTCGGGGATGGGAGAGCGGTGGTGTCGCGCAGGGTTCGAAGTGGAGCGCGCGCGGGGATCGTCGGGGATGGGAGAGCGGTGGTGTCGCGCAGGGTTCAAAGTGGAGCAACCGAGCCGACCCGGGACAGGACAGCAGGGACGTAGAGGAGGCCCGGCTGTGGGCGAACCAAAACGTGGGCCGAGGAAGAACGGACGAGGCCCGGCCGTTCGGTGACCAAAATCGTGCTGGGTGGCAGAGCGGAGAAGCGGCCGAAACCCCAGATTGGGAGAGCGAAGATGCCTGGTCGGGAATAAGTGGGACCCAGGCCGGGCGGTCAGGCGACCAAGGTCGTCTCGGCCAGGGAAGTGGCGACGCGACTGGGACCTCCGAGTGGGACAGCCACCACGAACATCAAGAGAGAGAGGATGTCACTGAGGCGCGCAGAACACCTGACCCGAGTGCGGATCGCGGCGCACAGAGCGAGGTGCGGACTCGAGAAGCTGATCCGGCGCAGGATCGCGCTGCCGGTGTGGTGGATTGGGACTTGGTGGAGGATGACGAAGACGATGTGGCCGCCGACAGCCTGCGCCAGCTGGTCTCGCAGATGCCCCGCACAGACCTCACGTGCCACGGCTTCGGCAGGAAAATGCACAAGATGATCAAGAATGGCAAAGTGAGTTTTGGTTGACATTTGGCATGCTGCGTTAGAGTATTTTCGGATGTTGAAATTTTCAGCGTGAATTTGTATTCTGACAATATTTTTTTGTAGTGCTTTACCTCTTTGTTGGTAATGTCGGAATATAGTGCGATATTTGTTGTGTTGTTTCAGTGCTGTTTGGTGTTCTATTTCAAGTAGCTGAATAGTGAGAATGGTTTGTTATTTTGTTCATGCAGTCCGATTTTTCTGTTGCGTTTTGTCGCCAGCGTTTCATGGTATGATTGTTTTTTGTTTGCTGCGGTATTATTTTCGATTTCAACAGGCTGGCTTGAGTGTTGTTTCCTTTTCTTTAGAGGTTAAGCTGGGGGTCGGGATGTCGGCACGTAGAAAGGACGAGACATTTTGTTTTGCATGCACTATTTGTTTTCCAATTTTCTACTAATGTTCAAGACTAAAACCATGTCTCTTCCTTGGCGAGCTGCCAACATCGTATGTTTTCCCATGAACAATTGCAAATGAGTGTATGATATTTGCATAACAAACGTAAGACGTGCAGTAAATGCATGCGGTATAGCTTCAGTATTTTAAGCTCCCCTGTCCGTTCTCTCCCCTCCTGGATTTTTGGCATCCAGAGCTTTATCCTCTCCAGAAAATTATCCTCTTACTTTTCTTAGTTTCAAGTTAAATGGTGCTGTATGACAATGAACCGCTCTGTGATGAATAATCACTGGATAGTGCAAACTGAGATTCTGGTGTTGCAGGTTTTCGAAAAAAAGCATCCTATCCACATTCGAGTTCCAAACAGTTTCCCTCTCTATCGAGGATTACAAAGCGCGCTTCCAACCCCGTCTCTGGACGTCTGGTGGTATCATCGATCACACCTTTAAACGGGCACGAAGTTATTGCACCGCAGCTTCTCCGTGCGCAGAAGCGCCCTGTGCGTGTTGTCTGACACCGCGCCGCGGCCGGCCGGCAGCTGCGCGAGGCGCTGCAACTGTTCCACGTGCAGCAGCTGCAGGTGGACCGGGTGCCGCCGGACGCCTACTGCTACAACGTGCTGATCGCCGGCTGCGGCCAGGTCGGCTACGCCCGGATGGCCTTCAAGCTGTACAACGACGTGAGTGTGCCTCAGCGGCGGTCCGCCGTAGGGCGCTGCCGCTCAGTTGGTAGGGCGTAGGAGTCTTGATCGGATGGTTGGGGGTTCGAATCTCACAACCGACGGGATTTGCCGAGTCCGCCCGCGACCAATCGGCTTGAGAGGTTGACGACGATATATGACCTTTTCGTTGATGGTCCGTAGGACACTTGCTCGGAAGGCTTTGGGTTCGAATCTCACAACCGACGGAATTTACCGAGTTCACCCGCGACCAATTAATGTGAGAGGTTGGCGACGATATATGACGGTTGAATGCGGCGTAAAAGAACTCAAGGTCCGCCGCAGCCAGTGGGCTGGCTGGTTGGTTGTTTTGGTTTGGGGGCGCGTCGACTGCGTTGGTCATGCAGCACCTTACCGTGGACGGTGGGGCACTGGTTGCTCACTGTCTGGTATTTGTTACGAGAAAAAAAAACAGCTGCGGACGTCGCTCCATCCAGCTCGTGGCGCTATGTTGCCCATGTGAATCACCGATAATGAATTTTTAGAATATTTTTCGACAGTTCAGTCTGATATGGCACATGTGAAGTGCATGCATGTTTACATGACTTAGCAGGTGTGCAGGGGCTCAGACCAGCGTGTTGAAATCCTGAGACAGCAACAGCAAACATTCGTCTTGTGTCTGCAAAAATGAGTTTACATCTCAAAATGTAGGCTGGTGACTCACGTGAATCAGCATTGATACTTGATTGCTAAGATAAGATGAGATATGTATTTCACAATCACGAAGAGCCACCTATTTATTTTCTGTAAATAGTTTTCATGTTCTTTCGGAAATCCGTACGTGGATTGCGGATTTCATGTTTGTATTCAACATCCTGATGTATCTCAAGTATGGAAGCTGTTTTCTTACATCTGACGCTTAACCCAAAACGAATTTGGACCCACTATTACTTGGCCCATGCACCCCAACTTACCGACGTCGTTGACGCAGCCCGCCGCGCTCGACTCTCCGCGATCGTGTGCCTGGCGCGGCTGCAGAACGCTCAACATCCCACCTCTGCCACCAGATGAAAAAGCGCCGGCTCAAGGTCAAGCACGTGACGTACACGTCGCTGTTGAACGCTTGCGCCAACGCCGCCAGCCCGGTCGAGGGTCTCCGCCGGCTGAAGCGGCTCACCGAGATCATGATCGAGAAGCGCTACACGATGAACGTCATCAACTACCACGCGCTCATCAAAGGTGTGTGGTTGGGCGCAATGAGACCAGAGCAGTCGAAGTGCCCGAAAGCCCAAATAACTAACTAAATGTGTGTGGTGACGTTGTGGCCGATTTATGCGTGTAGGGTAAGGGCCCTGTGGCGTATGGGCGCTAGATAACCTCTAGCAGTTCAAGCGCCTTTAAACCCAGCGAAACAAACAAATGCAGGTGGGGATTCCACGGCGGTGTGGAGGTGACAGTTGGCCGTTCGTGATGCACTCGTAGCTGCACTCGTGGAAATATATCATTTATAATGTAGCAGAGGTATAATGTAGCATGATATATATATATATATATATATATATATATATATATATATATATATGTATGTATATAATGAGGTATAATGTAGCAATTTATAATGTAGCAGGCAGAGGTAGTGGAAGGTAGAGACAGTAGTGGGGATTGTGTATCCAATTGTGAATGCAAAGTCTGACCGACGTCCTCAGCCTACTTTGTTGTTGTTTGTTTGTTTATTGAGTGGTTCTCGACGCACTTTTTGGACGATCACGGCTAATGGCTCCACCCGTACTGTTTCGCCGGTGGGCCGCGGGATTGGGAAATGTCCCGAGTGGTGAGAGTGTTGAACCCGGAACCTTTGGTACCCGGAGCTCAACACCTTAACGAAGACGGCATTTTGGGCGACGAGCGGATGCGCTTAAACTTTCTGATATTCTAGGTGACGATTCGCGTTTTACCTAGACTGGCAAATTATTTGAATATGTCTCTGACATCAAGTTCCATGTCATTTGTCCGACACTGTAGCTAGTTTTTCCTCGTACATGTATGCTGAAGGATGCGACTTGGGCGTGTGTGTGTGTATTTATTGCCTCAGAGGAAGGCCCGATTTTAATAAACAGGTAGCAAACTATTAGTTATGGGCGCTAAATGACCAAACCTGATCGATGCGCCCCAAAACTCAAATAACCAACCAACCAACCATCAACACCTGAACCACTCATGACCAACCAACCAACCATCAGCACCTTGACCACTCGGCCATCGCCGCCGCTCCGCAGCCTACGGCCGCTGCGGGGAGCTGCAGCTGGCGTTTGAGACCGCCGACCGGATGCTGCAGCTGGGCCACCAGCTGTCGGCCGAGATGGCCGGCTTCCTGCTGCAGGCCTGCATCAGCGATCAGCAGCACGGCTTCCGGCACGCGCTGCTGGTGAGGGTGGCCGCCGGGCGTCTGCCGGCGGGCTGGGGGATAGTGGCTGGCTGGGGTTTACTTCTGGTGTTGTTGTTTATTGGGTGGTTGGGGCGACGACGCAGTGGTTAAGGTGGCACATGGTACATGGGTCCTGGGTTCGACTCTAGCGCCACTCAGGACATCTCCCAATCCCGCGGCCCACCGGCGAAACAGTTGGGCCGTGTGTCGTGAACAACCAATGTACAAAAAACAATTATTGGGAGGTTCGCGACGCGGCTTTCGCACACTTCACAAGGCCCATGAACGCCGCCCATCCCCGTTCCTTCTCTGGTGGCCGGTGGCCCGCGGGTATTGGGTAGCTCCTGAGCGGCGTTAGTGTTGAACCCGGGACCTTAGCACCCAGTGGCCAACATTCTTAACCACTCACCCATCCCGTTCCTACTTCTGGTGTGCTGGTGGCTCGTGGTCAGCTCCAAGTGTTTGCTGATTTGGATGGAAACGATACCATGCAAACGATGTTTGGTTTCCTCCTTTGCGTTCGACTATCACGGATAATTTCCTTGCATTGAATGGATGTGATGCATCATATCATGCTTTATCAGGGTTAATTTGTGTTGTTCACTCGTTCGCTCGGTGGTTCTCGACGCACTTTATGCACCATCACAGCTAATGGCGCCGCCTGTTGCGCTGTTGGGCGTGAGATCGGAAATGTCCCAAGCGGTGCGAGTGTTGAACCCGGGACCTTCGTATCCAGTGGCTCAACACTTAACCACTCGGCCATATCTGTCCTTGTTCAAGGTTGATTTTGTTAGCTTGCTCTATGCATTTCTTAGCTGGTTATTTGAGCTTTCGGGCACTTCAACTACTCTGGTCATATTGCGCCCATAACTCACTATTATACACTGCGCCACCACTATATAACTCACTCTATTATACACGTGCGCTCATAACTCACTCTGAGACTGGCCGGGCGCTGACGGTGCGATCACGCCGCAGGTGTGGCACCAGCTGCGCAGCAACCACGTGACGCCCGACATCTTCCTGTACAACCTCCTGCTGCGAGCTGCGCTGGAGTGCGGCGCCGGCGAAACCGCCACCTTTGAACGCGCGATGGAACTGATAGTGTCGTCAAAACCGCCGGATGGCGCCACCGGCGCAGTGGCCGGCGGTGCGCCCGCCCAACAGTCGCTGACGGCCGGCTCAGCGGACTCGTCGGATGTGGAGCAGGCGTTGATTCAGAGTGTGGTGACCGAACCGCCGTCCTCGCGCCTGACTCCAGACGAGTCCAAGATGGCGGAGAGTTTGCGTTCGGCGGGCGCGCTGGAAGCGGTGGGTGGCGTTGCTGCAGGCCTGCCCGATCTGATCTCGCGCAGTCCCAGCCGCGGTGGGCTGATCAAAGTCACGCATCTAGACACTGCCGAGGCCAGGTGAGCTGGCCATGGATGGACCGTGCAGTTGGTACGTGGGTAAAGAGCCAGTGAACGACATCGAAAAGAATTGCAATGTATGAGTGGCCAGCAGCCACTTGCTATACACGAACACGAAGTTGATGCAGATTATTTCGGTGTCTGAGTCCTTTGTATCTCTGATGGGAGATTTCTGTTTCTCAGTTTCTCTAGTGTCTCTTGGGGTTCACCAACATAATTCAATACGGTTTATCCTGTGTCCCACACAGTAGTGCTGCTTGGTGGCTGATTCTAATTTCTCGACTCTGTCTTATATCGCCTGGTGGGTGGATTCTGAACTTTATGTTGCCTTGTGTCCCGCAGGTTGGCGCTGCTTGGTGGCTGGTTTTTGGTTCTTGGCTGTCTTATATCACCTGGTGGTTGGATTATGTACTTTATGGCATCCTGTGTCCTCCAGGTTGGCGCTGCTTGGTGGCTCTTTCTTGGTTCTTGGCTGTCTTACACCATCTAGTGGGTGGTTTCTGTATTTTATGTTGTCTTGTGTCCCGCAAGGTGGCGCTGATCTGTGACTTAGTTGTTGGCTCTGTCCTGTATCGCCTGGTGGGTGGATTATGTACTTTATGGTGTCCTGTGTCCCCAGGTTGGCGCTGCTTGGTGGCTGTTTCTTGGTTCTTAGCAGTTTTTTTATCACCTGGTGGGTGGATTATGTACTTTATGGTGTCCTGTGTCCCCAGGTTGGCGCTGCTTGGTGGCTGTTTCTTGGTTCCTGGCCGTTTTTTTATCACCTGGTGGGTGGTTTCTGTACTTTATGTTGTCTTGTGTCCCGCAGGTTGGCGCTGCTTGGTGGCTGGGCAGGTGTCCTGCAGACGATGGCCTCTGACGCCGTCTCGCCGGATGTGAAGACGTTCTCGCTTCTCCTGAGAAACTTGCCGCCTGACCTCGACCAGGAAAAGGTAAGGTGGACGGGGTCGTGATAATCGCCGTAGTGCGTGCTGCAGCTGCATCACCCCGCCTGATCTTTTGGCGGGCATGTTCGGAGTAAGGCTTCTGTCCACACATGGTTGAAATACAAACACGATGGCTCATGTGTAGCGTATCCAGCTGGTGTGCTCTGAAGACCATGGGACACACTGAACATCTAACATGTAATATTCCTCCTGGTTATCTTGTTGATTGAACCAACATAGCTGACATTGTTTTTTCGTACGTTCATAATTACGAAACCGAAGAAAAGGAGGGAAGGAAAAATTCACATCGTGAAATTCACTTGTGGAGGGGTGATGAGCTATAGCTGGTCCCAGGAGAACACAACGGTCAAAAAGGTTGCACCATGCTGCTTGTTGCGACTTCAGTATGATCTTCCCTGGAGGTAGCATCTTGTCAGTGCTGTAATAGTGAGCCAACCACAACATAGCTGCGTGGAAGTTCGTGTGTTCAGCTGTGTCCTGCGTCATGCGGCGTGTATCCGGCTTCGTGTCTGGAGTTGACGCTGTCTGCGCGTTGTTCGTGGCGTGGGAGTTCTTGGCCCGGGGACCTGACACGAGAGGCTCGGTGTCCGTCGGCCGGGATGTGTTTTGGGCGGCTACCCTTACACTGCAGTGTTTGTCGTCTGGCCCGTGTTTTGTGGCCGTCCTCGCATGTCGGTGAGTGGGCCGTGATTCTGTAGCTATTGCCGCGCGCCTCGCCTCCGACGGCTAACCACCGCCGTGTTCCAGTGTCTGATCAGGTGTATGGACGCGCGCCTCGCCTCCGACAGCTAACCACCGCCGTGTTCCAGTGTCTGATCAGGTGTATGGCCGCACGCCTCGCCTGCGACAGCTAACCACCGCCGTGTGCCAGTGTCTGATCAGGTGTATGGCCGCACGCCTCGCCTCCGACAGCTAACCACCGCCGTGTTCCAGTGTCTGATCAGGTGTATGGCCGCACGCCTCGCCTCCGACAGCTAACCACCGCCGTGTTCCAGTGTCTGATCAGGTGTGTGGCCGGGCGCCTCGCCTCCGACAGCTAACCACCGCCGTGTTCCAGTGTCTGATCAGGTGTATGGCCGTGCATGTTATCATATGCCCCTCCTACCACCGCCGTGTTCCAGTCCACCAGTGCTTGAGTGTGAGCTGTCTGGCACTCACCTCGAAGCCAGTGTCTGATCAGGTGTATGCCGCAGCTGGTCGCCTCTGACAGCTAACCACCGCCAGTTCTGACAGTGTATGCCAGCCCTCCTTGCCGACAGCTAACCACCGCCGTGTGCCAGTGTCTGATCAGGTGTATGGCCGGGCGCCTCGCCTCCGACAGCTAACCACCGCCGTGTGCCAGTGTCTGATCAGGTGTATGGCCGCGCGCCTCGCCTCCGACAGCTGACCACCGCCGTGTGCCAGTGTCTGATCAGGTGTATGGCCGCGCCTCGCCTGCGACAGCTAACCACCGCCGTGTTCCAGTGTCTGATCAGGTGTATGGCCGGGCGCCTCGCCTGCGACAGCTAACCACCGCCGTGTGCCAGTGTCTGATCAGGTGTATGGCCGCACGCCTCGCCTCCGACAGCTAACCACCGCCGTGTGCCAGTGTCTGATCAGGTGTATGGCCAGGTCTGATAGGGTCTGATCTTGTGCCTCGACAGCTAACCACCGCCGTGTTCCAGTGTCTGATCAGGTGTATGGCCGCTGATCAGGTGTCTGCCTCCGACAGCTAACCACCGCCGTGTGCCAGTGTCTGATCAGGTGTATGGCCAGTGTCTGATCAGGTGTCTGATCAGGTGTATGTGCCAGGCTAACCACCGCCGTGTTCCAGTGTCTGATCAGGTGTATGGCCAGTGTCTGATCAGGTGTCTGATCAGGTGTATGTGCCAGGCTAACCACCGCCGTGTTCCAGTGTCTGATCAGGTGTATGGCCAGTGTCTGATCAGGTGTCTGATCAGGTGTATGTGCCAGGCTAACCACCGCCGTGTTCCAGTGTCTGATCAGGTGTATGGCCGACCTCGCCTACAGCTAACCACCGCCGTGTCCAGTGTCTGAAGGTGTATGGCCAGTGTCAGTGTCTGTAGTGTATGTGCCAGGCTAACCACCGCCGTGTTCCAGTGTCTGATCAGGTGTATGGCCGCACGCCTCGCCTGCGACAGCTAACCACCGCCGTGTGCCAGTGTCTGATCAGGTGTATGGCCGCACGCCTCGCCTGCGACAGCTAACCACCGCCGTGTTCCAGTGTCTGATCAGGTGTATGGCCGCGCGCCTCGCCTGCGACAGCTGACCACCGGCGTGTTCCAGTGTCTGATCAGGTGTATGGCCGGGCGCCTGCCTCCGACAGCTAACCACCGCCGTGTTCCAGTGTCTGATCAGGTGTATGGCCAGCCTGCTGAACCACCGCCGTGTTCCAGTGTCTGATCAGGTGTATGGCCGGCTAACCACCGCCGTGTCCAGTGTCTGATCAGGTGTAACACCCCGTCAGTGTCTGATCAGGTGTATGGCCGCACGCTGCTGGAGCTAACCACCGCCGTGTTCCAGTGTCTGATCAGGTTATGGCCAGCTACGCCTGTGTTCATACAGGTGTATGTGCCAGGCTAACCACCGCCGTGTTCCAGTGTCTGATCAGGTGTATGTGCCAGGCTAACCACCGCCGTGTTCCAGTGTCTGATCAGGTGTATGGACGCGGTCGGCGTAGCCCCGGACGCAGCGTTCTTCAATCAGCTGATCAAGAAGCGGGCTGCCACCCGTCGTCCGAAGGAGGCCGAGGTGCGTGGCGCCGTGTGTGCGCCTCACGCTGCAGTTGAAACTGGTACACTTGACCGCATACGGGTGATGGCTTCCCTTGGTCTTGTTATTCTCGGTTGGCTTTTGTGCGACCGTGGTGCCGTCGTGTTGTGTTGTCGTTTTGTATCATGTTTCCCTGTTGTATCGTGTTGTGTTGTTGTGTAGGGCCGTGTTGTCGTTTTGCATAGTGATGTTGTGTTGTATCGTGTTTTGTTGTATCGTATTGTCGTGTTGTGTAGTATCGCATTGTCGTGTTGTATCGTGTTGTCGTGTCGTATCGTATTGTGTTTTATCGTAGTGTCGTGTTGTATCGTGTTGCATAGTATCGTGTTTTCGTGTTGTGTTGTATCATATTGTGTTGTATCGTGGTGTCGTGCTGTTATGTTGTATCGTGTTGTCGTGTTGTATCGTATTGTCGTGTTGTACCGTGGTGTCGTGATGTTGGGTTGTATCGTATTGTCGTGTTGTATCGTGGTGTCATGTCGTGCTGTGTTGTGTTGTGTTGTGTCGTATTGTCGTGTTGTTGTGTTGCGTCATGTTGTTATGTTGTTGTTATGTTGTATCGTGTTGTTGCGTTGTATCGTATTGTCGTGTTGTACCGTGTTGTGTAGTATCGTGTTTTGCAATATTCCTGTGGACAGGAGCACATGGATTTTGTCACCATTCTGCGCTCCTGCTCGTTCTGCCAAGCAGTCAGCTGCTTGTTTGTCTTGCCGACATGCGTTGTCTCAATGGTTCCCTCCCCAACCACTGCTAATATTCCAATACTCGCCAACCGTCCACCCCATACCCAGACCTACCCTTCCCCCCGCTGGACTGAGTCGCCATGCGGTGGCTCGTATTCTTCCATTCAATTTGTCTAATTTCTCTAATTTGACCCAGTTGGCAAGGGTATTGCGAAGTGCTAAGTTGCAGACACCAAGTGATGCTTAGATCGTTTTGTGCCTGTTGGATGTAATTTATGATTATGCACAGTATGCACTTATAAAATGGCTATTCTTGCAATGATTCTGAAGTTTGATTAGGCGTCTTATGCTTTGGGTACAACCCATGGTGGCATATATTCAATCAAGTGACATTGCATTCATTCGTCGATTGATTGATTGATTGATTCATTCATTCATTCATTGATCCATTGTACATTCATTAATTGATCCATTATACATTCATTAATTGATTGATTGATCCATTCATTCATTCATGCATTCATTCATTCATTTATTTATTCATTTATTAATTCATTATACATTCACGATTCGCCAGAGCATATATCCGCACACGTGAACATAAGAGGACACGCGGACGCCGAGTGACGTCGGACTGTCCGCGTGTTGCCGACACTGTCCGCCGGCTGCCCCCAGGCGGTGCTGTCCGAGATGGAGAGGCGGGGCGTGCAGGCCGACGTCATGACCTGGGGCTGTCTGGCGCTGAGCGTGCGCAGCTCGTCGGCCGCCAACCGCTTCCTGGGTCGTCTCGAGTCGGCGCAAGTCAGGTGACGTGTTGGCGTCGTGTCGCCACCCACGCCGCTGAGCTGGGCGTGGAAGAGCTCGGGGATGGAGGATCCATCCAATGGAGTTTGGATCCAGCTAAGCTCTCCATCCACGGGCCATTGGATGGAGGATCCATCCAATGGCTCGGGGATCCATCCAAACTCCATTGGATGGAGTTTGGATGGATGTGGAGTTGTCGGCCGCGGCTGCCATAGCATTCCCCGCAGTGGGAAGTGATATTCGTTTGTTTGTTGGTTGGGTGGTTGTCGACGCACTTTATGCGCATTCACGGCTAATGGCGCCGACTGTACTGTTTCGCCGGTGGGCCGCGGGATTTGGAAATGTCCCGAGTAGTGCAAGTGTTGAGGGGGTCGCGGTTGCTCAGTTGGTAGAGCGTCGGACTTGATCGAAAGATTGTGGGTTCGAATCTCGCAACCGACGCCATTTATCGAGTCCACCCGCGACCAATCGGCGTGAGAGGTTAACGACGCTACATAACCTAGCGGTTGAATGCGTCATAAAATAATTCAAGGTTCAGTGCTTGGGTTGAACCGGGGACCTTTGGTACCCAGAGTCCAACATCTCAACCATTCGGCCATCCCCGCCCCACACCTTGTATTTGTGACGGAATGGTCCCGACGGGGATGTTCGGTGGTCGGTGTGGTGCTGCGTCCCCGGCTCGTCTGCTGACTCAGCTTCGGTGACCAGCTGGGGGTCTGAACTGGACATGGAAGAACTCTGTTTGAATGAAGCTAGAGCTGTGGGGCGCGGATGGCCGAGTGGTTAAGGTGTTGGGCTCTGGGTACCAAAGGTTACGGGTTGACCTTATTGAGTATCTACTTGACGTGCCGCCCGTGCCGGACTGATAGACTGCTCGACTTGCTGTTATTTTTTGTATTTTTTATTTGTATTCTGTGATTTTGACCCTCTTTTTTACCTTTTGTGCTGTGTTGTTTTATCTATTTGACGCGATGTCGTAATAGCCACAAGTCAATTGTGGATGAGCTCAATAAAGTCTGTCTGTCTGTCTGTCTGTTCGACGATCGCACCGCTCCGGGCATTTCCCAATCCCGCGGGCCACCGGCGAAACAGCGTACACGGCGCCAGTGTAGACTGTCGTCGTCTGACGGTATGCTCCCCCTGTAGGCCGAATGTGGAGCTGCTGACGGCCCTGCTGTCGGGCGTCGTCTGACCGTGCCCCCCCCCCCCCCCTGCAGGCCGAATGTGGAGCTGCTGACGGCCCTGCTGACGGGCGTCGTCTGACCGTGCCCCCCCCCCAGTGTCAGGCCGAATGTGGAGCTGCTGACGGCCCTGCTGACGGGCGTCGTCTGACCGTGCCCCCCCCTGCAGGCCGAATGTGGAGCTGCTGACGGGCCTGCTGACGGGCGTCGTCTGACCGTGCCCCTCCCCCCCCTGCAGGCCGAATGTGGAGCTGCTGACGGCCCTGCTGACGGGCGTCGTCTGACCGTGCCCCCCCCTCCCCTGCAGGCCGAATGTGGAGCTGCTGACGGCCCTGCTGTCGGGCGTCGTCTGACCGTGCCCCCTCCCCTGCAGGCCGAATGTGGAGCTGCTGACGGCCCTGCTGACGGGCGTCGTCTGACCGTGCCCCCCCTGCAGGCCGAATGTGGAGCTGCTGACGGCCCTGCTGACGGGCGTCGTCTGACGTGCCCCCCCCCTGCAGGCCGAATGTGGAGCTGCTGACGGCCCTGCTGTCGGGCGTCGTCTGACCGTGCCCCCCCCCTGCAGGCCGAATGTGGAGCTGCTGACGGCCCTGCTGTCGGGCGCCGCCCGCGCCGCCGACCCGCACTGCGCGCTGGCGGCCATGCAGGCGTTCGTGGTGCACCGGGTTCGACCCGACCGGCGCGCCCTCCAGCGGCTGGAGCAGCTGCGGCTGCGGCTGATTCAGCTGACGCGCGACCTGGTCAGTGCGCCGCGGCGACGTGCGTTGTTGGTGAAATAAGGCGGGATGCAGTGTAAAACTAGTCGTTGGAGGGATGCAGTGTAAATTCGCCATGGAAGCGATGTTACATAACAAAAGTTATTCGTTCTTCATTCTTCATTCTTCGAAGCGCCTTTAAACTCAAATGACTAACTCATTTTTCGAAGTTCTTCGAACACTTCTGATCCAACAGTGTACTCATGCATGCACCTTTCCCTTCGTTTTCAGGTACACGATGTTAGTGCTAACTGTTTGAGCGCTAGCAGTACGAAATACATGCATTATCAACTGACATTGTGTAACAGACCACATCGTAGGTAATCCACGTACCTGAAAATGTGCTAAGATCGTGTGCATCGCAATAAGCAATGTTGAGTGTCAGCATGATACTTACCAACAATATATTGCTGAAAATTTGATATGTAGACTTCATAGCAACTCACCATGATGCATTAACCCTCTTTGACGAATTATTTATCACTGGCGGAATATGCCACTCCCTGATCACCAAATAGACATCCTTTCTCAAGGAAGTATCGACATCGTGTTTGTTCATGTGCGCTTTTGAAGTCTATGAGTTGTTTCTAAGATAGTTTCGTGTATGAGTATCGCGCTTATGCTTATGCTTATGCTCATCATAATAGATTGTGATGCACAAGCATCTCGCAAAGCAATTCCAGGCACAGATATTATGATGTATGATGTGGTCTGTTAAGCATTGCCATCGGTTGATACCATGGTATTGCAATCAGTAGCGTCAGCACAGGTATCACAACATCAGGTGTCCTCCCAAATTCAACAAAAAACACACACTTATGGGTACATTATTGGCTCAACATTGAGTTTGAATGACTGAAAAATATATGTTTCCGTGACAGATGTCTACATCCTACTGCGCTCAATTATACATCTCATATGGGTGCGAATGATCAAGTCTGGTGGTCGAAGCACCATAAAGCCCAAACAACTAACTAACTAACAACGAGGGACTATAACTTTAACGCTGGTACACGACGGTCGTACGAGGGCAGAGCTCGGCCGATGTACGTGTGCGGCGTGGCGGCCGCCGTCCGGCACGAGAACGAGCAGTCTAGGGGTACGTTGCCCTTCTCACAATCCGGAGATCCTCACCTGTCGCTACTCTTCGCCCGCGACCAATCGGCGTGAGAGATTGCCGACGCTACATGACTCGGCGGTCGATGTGCCGTGAAACAAATAACCACCACCGGCGTCCGGCACGAGTAACGGTGTTTGCGCTGCGGCGTTATCCGTCAGCTGACTTTCAACTGACAAGGCCCGTGGTACAACAACCGGTCAGCCTATCCAGGGTCAACGTGCCAGCGACAGTTCCTCCAAATTGTTGTTCGCGTGTTGTTATATACGGAATATGGGGTGAAATTTGTAAGTACCTTGAATGCTGGTATTAAAATGTATCGCCAGATCGGTAGACCTGTTGTTGGCCAGGGTGGCTGCCACCGCTGCACCACCCGATGCAGGTTTTGTCGCTATATGGAGGTCAGGACAGAAGCCGGCTGCAGTTGGCCGTATAATGGCCCGGCTGCTGGGCTGTTCGGGATGTTTGGCTGCTAGGCTGCTCCGATATTCGGCTGTTCGGATGTCCGGCTGCTATGGCGAGACAGAAGCCGACCGCAGTCGGCAGCGCACAGCGGCTCGGCCGCTCTGTCTGCGATGACTCCGTGCTGTCGGCCAGCTGGTGGCGTGGTGTCGCCCGTTCCGCTCGCTGTGTCTGCTGTGCCTGCCGTTAGCTGTGGCTGCTGTGCCACTCGCTGTGTCCGCTGTGCCGGCCTTTAGCTGTGTCCGCTGTGACTGCAGTTAGCTGTGTCTGCTGTGTCTGCTGTTCCGGTCGTTAGCTGTGTCTGCTGTGCCACTCGCCGTGGCTGCTGTGCCCACCGTTAGCTGTGTCCGCTGTGTCGACCGTTAGCTGTGTCTGCTGTGCTGGCCATTAGCTGTGTCTGCTGTGTCTGCTGTGTCGACCGTTAGCTGTGTCTGCTGTGTCGACCGTTAGCTGTGTCCGCTGTGCCGGCCGTTAGCTGTGTCCGCTGTGACTGCTGTTCCGGCCGTTAGCTGTGTCCGCTGTGTGGGCCTACATGACCAATGTAGCTGATGCGCCCTAAAGCCCTAATAACTAACTGTGTCCGCTGTGCCGCTCGCTGTCTGCTGTGTGCGCTGTGCTTGCCGTTACCGGCTGTGTCTGCTGTGCTTGCCGTTATCTGTGTCCGCCGTGTCCGCTGTGCGCCGCGACAGCGTGACAAGACGACAGCGTCTGGGTCGCCGGCCATGTTGCGTCATCCGCCCGTGTAACCCGACGGTGCCGGAATACGGCGCGCGGTTACGATGCGCGGGTGTCGGGCCGCGGCTGCGGTGTGGGTCGACACGTGTCGAGGTCACGGGGCTCCGGGACGAGAGTAGGCCGTGCGGGCCTGACATCAGGTTGTCATCTCGCTGGCCTCTGAGTGCCAGAGCAGGCTGCAGCGTGCGGGTCCGGTTGGTGAATTGGTTGCATTCTGCATTCTGGGTTGGTTATTGGTTCCGCGACACGTCGACCGTTGAGTTATGTAGCGTCGCCAATCTCTCACGCCGATTGGTCGCGGGCGAAGAGTAGCGACAGGTGAGACCCGAACCCACAACCTTTCGATTGTGAGACGAGCGATTTACCCTTAGGCTACTCGTCCCCTGCATTGTGCATTCGTGTGATTAGTGCCGGGTTTGAGGTGTAGTGAAGGCTTGAGGATGCCGTATTGAGCACGGCAATATATATATATTTGGAACCCGGGAGTTGAGGATTTTTTGACCATGCAATTGGAAGAGGATTGTCTTCTTTCCGTGCCGTAACATCAGACATTCTTCTATTTAAGCTTACCAGTAATTTCTTGGAATTTTATCGAAGAGCAGTAGTATAGCCAGTAGTGTATCAAGTAGTATAGCAAGCAAAGAGCAGTAGTAGTAGTATATGGGCCCTGCATGGCCCTGTTGTCGGCGCACCCTTAAACCCAAACGAGCAAACAATCAGAACAAGAGGCTGCCAATAATTGTCGAACAGCGTCATTTAACCTTCTAGGGACAAAAAGGAGAGGATTATTTTCTGGTGGGATACCGTTCTTGAGGGCAAAACTCAATGGGCGGCCTATTTGTCCAATAACAGTTCGGTGCACCGGGACCGCTGCAGGCCGTCCCGGGTCGTCGCCGTTGTGGGCCAGACGGAGGCGCTGTTGGATACGTGCTCGGTAAAACACGTCCACGTACGACGACCTGCCAACAACCGTACTGTACCCGAGCTGGACCAGACTTACGCAGGGGGCGTCGGTAGCTCGGTGGTTAAGCTGAGCGTCTGGAAAGCCAGAGGTACGGGGTTCGATTCCCCGCGATGCCCGCCCTTCCTGCCAGGGTGAGAGGCAGGCGACGCCATATGGCCTCGCTGCTGAGTGCGTCGTAAAGCCACAATCCAATCCAGACTTACGCAGAACGTGTCTGTCAGTGCTGCTGCGGCATTTACAAATACGCTTGGTTAAGTTCATCGTAAGGCCACGAAATTTAACAGCATGTAAGTTTTGGGTGGTACAGAGTGACTTCTTGGTGCTGCATGCTGACTACCGAGGCAGCAAAACCTTGCAGGATCCAGAATAATCTGAACATCAAAGTAACGGACATTCAAATGCGTATCCCCTTTGCGTCGCCTGACGTTTCTGAGTAGGGCGATGCTCAGTTGTTGTTCTTGGTAACGTTTCTCGGTTCATTCCGGGAGCTGCCGATGACTCGTTCAGAGTCGTGCATTGAGGCCGGCGTGATTGATGTCGAGATGGTGCGAGTCATGTCCCGCCAGTTGAATCGCTAATCACAGGCCATCCGTGGGTGGCGTGATTCGTGGGCTTCACGGTTGGCTAAGTTATGGGGTGCTTGGTGGTGTGAGTCATGGGGTGCACGTGGTGTGAGTCATGGGATTTGCGGTGGTGTGAGTCATGGGATGCATGTGGTGTGAGTCATGGGGTGCACGGCGGTGAGTCATGTAGCATGCGGTGATATGATTCATGTACTGGGTGTACTGGGGTGTGAGTCGTGGGATACGCAGTGATGTGAGTCTTGGGGTGTGTACTGTGTGAGTCATTGGGTACGCGGTGATGTGAGTCGTGGGGTGTGCGGTGGTGTGAGCACTAGGTACAGGTTGGTCGTTGCTGTTGGGCTCGCGTGGTCGCAGCAGCAGCGTGTTGGGCGCGCCGGATCTCCACAGGAGTGCGATGCTCTGCCCGAGGTGGGCGACTGGCAGCGGTGTGAGCGGTGATGACTTCGTTTGGCGGTGCGTCGACAGCCAGGCCATTCTGCGCTCGTGATCGTGCATCGTATTTATGCTTCTGTAGGGTCTATGTTTGCTATCATAGATACGCTTCAGGAAGTATATGGGAATATGTCAGGTATATGTGTGTATCTGCCTCGCCATGTATCGGATGTTCGGGTATCGTTATTCATGGATAGTATGGTGGTGGTTATTGGTTTTACGACACGTCGGCCGTTGAGTCATGTAGCGTCACCAATCTCTCGCGCCGATTGGTCGCGGGCGAAGAGCAGCGACAGGTGAGACTCGAACCCACGATCTTTCGATTGCGAGACGGGCAACTTACCCCGAGACTACTCGTCCCCTCATGGACAGTATGCTGGTCTTTGAATGGTTTCCTCCATCGTGGTGGGTGCTACATGATCCCTGCAGTCGATGCGCCCCTAAACCCCAATAACCAACCAGCCTCCAGAAGTGGAGGGGAGGGAGGGAGGGGCGTATGACTGTCCCCAGGGATGGGTTATCTGCTTCCAGAAAGGCGATCTGTTTCCCTGATAGATGGTGCATCTGCGGCCAGGAATAGCGTGCCGGACGCCCTCTGTTCGTTCTCAGGAGCGATTAGTGTGTGTGCGTGTGCGTGTGTGTAGTGTGTAGAGTGTGGCCCACGTGTCCCCAGGACGGGGTGTGTATGTGGTGTGACAGTGTGTCCCAGGGGGTGGTGGGGGGGGTGTCCCAGGAGCGGGGTGTGTATGTGGGTGTGACAGTGTGAGACCCACCGTGTCCCCAGGAGCGGGGTGTGTATGTGGATGTGGCAGTGTGACCCACCGTGTCCCCAGGAGCGGGTGTGTATGTGGGTGTGACAGTGTGTGACCCACCGTGTCCCCAGGAGCGGGGTGTGTATGTGGATGTGACAGTGTGTGACCCACCGTGTCCCCAGGAGCGGGGTGTGTATGTGGGTGTGACAGTGTGTGACCCACCGTGTCCCCAGGAGCGGGGTGTGTATGTGGATGTGACAGTGTGTGACCCACCGTGTCCCCAGGAGCGGGTGTGTGACTGTGGAGCGGGTGTGTGGATGTGGCAGTGTGTGACCCACCGTGTCCCCAGGAGCGGGGTGTGTATGTGGATGTGACAGTGTGTGACCCACCGTGTCCCCAGGAGCGGGGTGTGTATGTGGGTGTGACAGTGTGTGACCCACCGTGTCCCCAGGAGCGAGGTGTGTATGTGGGTGTGACAGTGTGTGACCCACCGTGTCCCCAGGAGCGGGGTGTGTATGTGGGTGTGACAGTGTGTGACCCACCGTGTCCCCAGGAGCGGGGTGTGTATGTGGATGTGACAGTGTATGACCCACCGTGTCCCCAGGAGCGGGGTGTGTATGTGGGTGTGACAGTGTATGACCCACCGTGTCCCCAGGAGCGGGGTGTGTATGTGGGTGTGACAGTGTGTGACCCACCGTGTCCCCAGGAGCGGGGTGTGTATGTGGATGTGACAGTGTGTGACCCACCGTGTCCCCAGGAGCGGGGTGTGTATGTGGATGTGACAGTGTGTGACCCGGCGTCTTATCCCCAGGAGCGGGGTGTGTATGTGGATGTGACAGTGTGTGACCCGCCGTCTTATCCCCAGGAGCGGGGTGTGTATGTGGATGTGGCAGTGTGTGACCCGCCGTCTTATCCCCAGGAGCGGGGTGTGTATGTGGATGTGACAGTGTGTGACCCGCCGTCTTATCCCCAGGAGCGGGGTGTGTATGTGGATGTGGCAGTGTGTGACCCGCCGTCTTATCCCCAGGAGCGGTGTGTGTGGGTGTGACAGTGTGTGACCCGCCGTCTTATCCCCAGGAGCGGGGTGTGTATGTGGATGTGACAGTGTGTGACCCGCCGTCTTATCCCCAGGAGCGGGGTGTGTATGTGGATGTGGCAGTGTGTGACCTTTATCCAGGAGCGGGTGTATGGATGGGTGGGTTGGGGTTGGTGTGGTGGCTTTATAGATGTTTTTTTTTTTTTTTTTTAGTTTATGTGTGAAGTTGATTATAGACGGGGTGTGTATGATAAGTGTGACCCGTTAGCGTTGTATGGGATTGCAGTCGTTTAGACGGTGTGTATGTGGATGTGACATTCTTTTAGAGCGGTTGTTGTGGTGTAGGTTTTGTGGATGTGGCGTGTGTGACCCGCCGTCTTATCCCCAGGAGCGGGTGTGTATGTGGGTGTGACAGTGTGTGCCGCCGTCTTATCCCCAGGAGCGGGGTGTGTATGTGGATGTGACAGTGTGTGACCCGGCGTCTTATCCCCAGGAGCGGTGCGTGTATGTGGATGTGGCAGTGTGTGACCCGCCGTCTTATCCCCAGGAGCGAGGCGTCCCGGCGCCGCCGGCCGCCCGGCGCGCCTCGTTCCCGGAGGCGGTGCGCCGGTTCCAGCTGCGCTACCCGCGCTGGCTGGCCGAGGTGGAGGTGCAGCCCGACGAGCACCCCGACCGCCAGTACCGGCCCTCCCCGCTGCGGCCGGCCGCCACCGGCGCAGATCCGACCGCCACGCAGGCGGCTGCCTCCGAGTCGCGCGCGTCCTCCGTGTGAGCAGGTCGTTCGGTCGGCGTCGTGAGTCCACCGCCATCGCCACCTCCGCTACCGCCACCGCCACCGCCGCCCGCCACCGCCGCCCGCCACCGCCACCCGCCACCAAAGAAGACCCAGAAGACAAAGAAGGGACAGCACCCTCTCAAAGAAGAACTGAACGAAGTGGTTGGCATTCGCTCTGCACACGCAAATAATCGACTTTAGAAGGAGCTATGTGACCATTGCAGTCGGTGCTCCACGTAAATCCGACTTCAAATTGGCCTTTGTCTCTCCCCCCCCCCCCCCCCAAAAAAACTGAGCCAGTTCCTCTGATCACGTCTCTCAGTGTCCCTGCAGCCTTTCCGTGTCTCCCCAGTCTGTGTTGAACCTTCACCTGTGCGCCGCCGCTGGTCGGAGTGCCCGCTCCCGTCTGCCCCGTCCCCCGTCCCCCCCTTCACCTGGCGCCCCGTCCCCCCGTCCCTGCCGTCTGCCCCGGTGGTGAACCTTCACCTGTGCGCCGCCGCTGGTCGGTGTGCCCTGCCTCTCCATCTACCCGTCTATCCCGTCCCTGCCGTCTGCCCCGGTGGTGAACCTTCACCTGTGCGCCGCCGCTGGTCGGTGTGCCCTGCCTCCCCGTCTGCCCCGGGGCCCGCGGCCGTGTGCGGTGGCCGAGTTGGAAGGTGACGGGCCGTGTGGTTTGTGGCCGGAAATACAGAACGGCGAGTGTGTCGCTGTGCGGTTTTCGTCTGCCGCTGCCTTGGAGGGACAGCCTGTGCTGTGGCGGCGTAGCTGTGGTACGTGGGTGTGAGTGTGCCGAGTTGGAGGGACATCTGCTGTGGTCCGGTAGGGCAGCTCCACGGGATCTCATGTCGACCGTGTTGGCATGTACGGTCGGTACTAGCCTGGACACTTGGACAGGTGAGGGAGTGTGGACTGTTCCATAGGGTCTTACATGGGGTCTGACACACTTGGGTCAACCAAGTGGTTTGTCCCCATCAGTAGTAAGCAAAATGACAGACAAGCTGCCCTACACGAATGGTATGGCGAGGGTTGGTGTAGTTCAGTGGAATACTTTGTTCGGTTTATTGAATAACAGAGGATGATGGACAAGTTCGTATGGAAATACAGCAAAATGATGATGTTGCAGTAATAAATTGTTAAACACATTTTACCCCAAATATTGTGGTGTTCTCCATTCCTACCTCACCACATTCTCCACGCACATGAATGTGGTGTAAAGTTCGTACATGTCGTACATACATCTTAAATGCCTGTACGATGCAAAATTCGTACACCATCCGTACGAAAACAATAAATCGGCGTAGACAGACTTGCGTTGCCACGGGGCCTAGCCTTAGTCTGCGTTTCGAGGCAGTTACCTAGCCCAGTTGCAGTTTAAACTTGTACCGCCTCACGGCCGTGCTCGTGTAATTCCCGGGCGACAGTGGATGATTTCGTATGCCGTCCGCATCGCCTGCTGAGCTAGATTAGGTCGCTGTGGCGGCGGCAGAAGGAACAACTTCGCTTCTGAATCTGGCAGCATGCATGTAGCAGTTTGGCCCAACTTCTACGACCAACAAAATTTTTACCCCCAAAAAATTTTGTAAACCAAACTTTTAGCAGTAGCCAATGCAATCGACTGCGTGGTAATTTACTACGCAGTTTTTTTTGCCCCCAGTGTTTCCGGCCCTTGCCTGCGTGACAATGTGTACAGCCACATTTACAGTGTACATATCGTTTCTGATTTTTCGTTTTTGTTTCACTTGCGGTCCCCAGCTGAAAGTGTAGCCTGTATGGATGGCGCGAATTGGGTTGCCCCGAGCCGCTCTTCTCGCCAGTTCAGTAACCCAGTTTCTTCAAATACTTCTCCGTACTCCCGGTTGTCTCGCGATGATTGTTTGCCAGCCACCGTTTGCACTAGTGAGCGTAGTTATTATGCATGGGAATGAATGGCACGGTTGCAGCTTGCCCGGCCGGCATGACCTCGGTTCACGGCATAGGGTCTGTTCCTGATCCTGCTCCAACAAAAAGAGTGGAGCAACTTGGAGCAACCTGGAGCAGTTCGGAGCAGGCTCGGTAAAAGCGAGCGCTGGAGAGTCTGGAGTAACTTGGAGCACAAATCAGTTGTTTGTGCTTGTATTATTGTTACATATATGACGCAAATGTTCAAAACTTGTTGACGCAGATGCCCCGAGGCGTTTCTCAATTGTATCGACAGCGCCACATTTGTGCTACTCCAAGCTGCTCCAAGCTGCCCCTGCTCTCGGCCGGAGTAAGTTGGAGTAGATTGGAGCTGCTCCGTTCTGCTCCTAAAACGCACGGGAACACGGAGCAGCTACTTCATGCTGAGCAGCTTGGAGCAGGCTCAGGAGCAGACCCATGGCCTCGGTCCCCCTGTGCGTATTGCTGTCTGACGTCAGTCGCACAGCTGGACCCACGTGGGGGACCGCAAAAAAAAACAGTGCCGGAAGAGGAAACCAAGACGATAGTGGCCATTTCATTTCTCAAGTTGTGTCCTGTCGCAGTCGTATTCTACTTTAGCAACAGTTGTGTTTAATATTCGTACAGTGTGCGTTAAACTGAAAGGTTTTCGAGCATCGGTCCACCGTTAATTCTAATGATGCGTATTTCTGCCCAGATTGGGTGTGCCTGCCGAAGTTTGCCTTCCATCAACTTCAACATTTCCCTAATCGCCTGTCAGTTTCCCAACTGCTATAATTGCTGCCTTCCCCGATCTTCAAATGCATCGAGGTGGTGAACAAATTTGCTCCGGTTGTCAGGCGGAATATATTATAATTTTATCTTTTCAAATTTGTCGCAATGTTTTATAGCAAAAACGTGGAAATATTTTATATTCAATTTATGGAATATTTATGGAAATTTAAAAAAATGTGGAATATTTTATAGCAAAGCTGAGAGATAACGTGCTCTCCGATATTTGTCGGGAACGGTCATTTACACCTTTTCCAATGCGGCTAGTGGAACATCCCTCCCCAATCAGAGTACACCCACATGTGCGCTGAACAGGCACCACAGCCGTGCGTGTGGTGCGCTGACCGTTGCAAACTCGGGTACGGGAAGAGCGATTTGAAGTATTATTTTCGTGCAGCGCCAATTGGGTCAATGTTCAAAGCTCGTCCGAAGTCGGGAAGGGACACCGTTCCCTAGCCATCGGTTCCTCGCACTTCGCAGCGATGTGTATTAACGGGGGCCAGGGGGTCATTGCTCCCCACTTTCCATGAAGGTTCAGTATTAATGTCGCGGCGATGCATGGTGAGAATCAATTTCAAAAAGCGCTTTGCCCTCCCATCGCCCCATTTTTCCAGATGCTCCTACTACGCCTCTGCTTCGCAGTCGATACGTCGGTAAGAACACGCAACACAAGTCCGCAAGCCAGGCCAACTATCGCTGACTTTCTGAATCGGTTACGTCGGTCGGAACACCAAGCAGCGATACCGCTGACCGTCCCGTCCCGTCTCTGCGCATCATCCGTGGTACACGGAACAAAACTCGTCACTCCATATGTATGTGTATATTATCTGTATGAAGCGATGACACGATTCTCCGCCGGACACGGCGGTCGGGGTGGACGCACACTCGCCTCGAGCGGGGTCAACAGCGCCGAGATCTCGCGCACCATAAAATATCTGGGTGAAATCTGGATGATACTGCTCGCACCGCTGTCCGGCGAGCTGAGCCGGGCGCAAAACGTGCGCGGGCTCCGAACTGGGCATCTGAACAACGGCGTCTTTGTACACTTTGGTGGATCACCGCACAACACTGAAGGGCACTACGCCTTCTTCGCGGCCTTCTTGGGCGTCTTCTTCTTGGCCGCACTCTTCTTGGCGGCGGGCTTCTTCGGGGACTTCTTCGCCTTCTTCGGCGATTTCGCCTTCTTGGCCACCGGCTTCTTCTTCGGAGACTTCGCCTTGGGCTTGACGACCTTCTTGGGCTTGGCGACGACCGGCTTCTCCTTGGAGGCGAGCCGATAGCGACCGACCAGCAGGTGCGACTCGCCCTGGCCCTTGGGCCGCGACAGCTGACCGCCGGACAGGCCGGCCGCCAGCGCCCGCTTCAGCATGTGGTTCAGCATGACGGACGACTTCACCTTGTGGTGCGCCAGGATGTGCTTCTTGATGGCCATCACGGAGGTGCCCTTCGGGTCCTTGTCGGCGGCGATCGCCTTCTTCACCAGCTGCAGCGTCGGCGGCCGCTCCGACTTGGCCGCCTTCTTCTTGCCGCCCTCCTTCGGCTTGCGACCGCGCTTGACCGGCGCTGCGACAGCTGTCTCGCCCATGATCGCTGATCGGTTATCGTACGAGCCGCACCACACCTGCACGACGTCAGCAGCGTTTCTAAACAGGCCACGGCCGCGCGGCGCTTATATAACCTCGCCGCCAACCGACAAGTACGGTGTCTGACAGTGGCGCCGTCACCGTGGACGGCCGGCCCGACCGGCCGACATCTGTGTTTGTAGTTTTGCGAATGCGGTCGGATCGAGGTGATGCCGACGGTGAGCTGCGGCGACTTGGTGGCAGAGTGTTGGAGAAAAGTCGGGCATGTGCTCGTGCAATTTGTGAGGCGCGACCTGCTCTCTGGGCAGGGATATTGAGCGTTAAACACGCTCAGTAGCTGAGCAAAAAATGAAATATTTGAAAAGCCGTTAAAAATAACACTGGTCCCTTTCAGTTTTTGGAAAGTTAGGTACAGCACCCGTTACTTTGACATGTCAGGTGTGTGTCGGCCAAGTTTCGTGGTGGTCCGACGCCGGCGTCTGCCAAGGTAGGCATTCGCCCGCAAGTGTGCACAAGCACATCTGGGCAATTTTGCTCCAGCCCGTTTGGACTGAGTCCAATAATGCCATCGCAATTTTATCTACCTACGTGAAAAATTTGTGTCGAGTCTTTTTATCCATTCGAACGACTTCTAATCAGGTGCGAAGTGGTGTGTTTCGGATTTTTCCATCCATCCAAATTGGAGCAATTTCCACCGACGACCGTTGTTAGGCCTGACGGGTGAACAACGGCGAGGCCCGTCGCTTCATGAACGAGTCTGACCCAGGGTGGCACCGCGGCCGGCTAGGTCGATGCAGCCTTTGATTTGCCCTCAGCAGGGTCATGGATGTCCTCTATGAAATTGGTTGGGTGTTTGGAGCCAAATTACTTTTTTTGATGGCGAAGGCTTCCCCGAAAACAATTTGAATCTGGTTTACCCACGTAGGCCCAGTGGTTGAGCTTCAGCCTGATTGTGGGGCCGAATCGATGATTGAGGGAACCAGTGTCCCCATTTGCATACGAAAAGTGTGATAACACCCACGAGCGAGACTAGGCACACACCATCGTCTGTATCAGGTCACACACCAGTGCGCATTTGGGTATGGGGCCTGACAGCAGTGGTGGCCGGGGTGTGGTCAATAAAAAAAATTGTCGGCGTTCAAACGAGTTCAATACGTATTTCACCAAGCACACGCAAGGCGAAGTTCCCAAACTGTGTCAGGTCGTCCACGTGCGTATTCAGATCGGGTCAGGTGGTGCAGCGCTGTGGGCGTGCCTTGTGTCGCCGCCACCTCGCCCCGCGACCTCCGGCCGCCGACAGAGGGCAGACGAGAGCGACGCAATAGCCGGCCACCCCTCCAACCCGACCGGCGGCGCTGCGGTGCGGCGGCCTCCACAGCCGACCTGGTGCCCTGCGGTAGCTGTCGTCTCGCCGATGCACGCCGATCCGTCCGTCTCTTCCGAAACGGAGGTGGCGCGACGAGTTCTTTGTTGTCGCGCTCGCGCCCGGGGCACTGGCCGCGGCGACCATTATCGGAATCGACCCGCGGCGGTCGGGTCGGCCGCCGAAAAGAAAGGTGCTTTGGGCGCCGTGGATCGGGGTGGTCAGGATGACCCTGTCTGGGGTGTTCAGGGTGCGCAGGCTGTTCAGGGTGTTGGTGACCGGCGAGCCCGGTGATCAGAGAGATTCTGGTAGGTTCTTGTCAGTTGTCCGTAACAGCCACTGCACGTGGAGGGGATGTATTGTTAAATAAATAAATAAATAAATTGTTGGATCATTTCCAGCGAGCCAACTTTGAAAGACTCCGACAAATAAAACAAAGAGCAGGTTTCTCTGACATCCCGCGTAAGATGTTTGCTGAATCAAGCTTCTAATAAAAAGCGTCCATTTTTAGTTGGGAAAGATTGCCTTTTTCTGTTTCGACCTAGTTGGGATATGTCATTGTTTCGCAAGCAATTAAAAATTTGACAAAAATTTGAGGCCTATGGTATGGAGTAGCCGAAATTCGAGAACTTTCGTTTTAGTAGTTTTTTTTTACGTGGCCCATGCAATAGTCCCCTCCGCTCCGGTCTCGATCCGTCAAGACCGCCCAGGCTCAGCCCATACAAGCGGCCCCTTAAAAAAACGTCTAAAACACCGTGCATCTTGACGTCATATCATGCATCTTGACGGACTGAACACATTGGTAGGCTCAAATGTCTGGTGCACGCAGTAGCTTAGCCTACAAAGCTCCAAATTACCACCACATATTCCCACACAGGCACCAAACAAGGCATGCAATATATTGAAAAGGGTCGACTTTGTCAGCGAAGTTCAAAACGTTGCCTTGCTAACATTATATATGCACAGGTACTTTTTAACTGCGTGAATGTTGATTCGGATTTTGATGTAATACGTTATGCCCATAGGCATGGGAAGCAATGGACGTGATTTGACCTGTTCGTACCATTCGTACCATTTTCGGCACGTGAGCAACTACACCGCCGACAGGTGGCTTGGTGAGAAAATTCACCTGATGCATACGCACTTACACATTAGCACGGAAGTCATTTGGTTGGTTGGTTATTGGAGTTTAGGGCAGCCCGGAAGTCATAGATCGGACACGACCACGTTCGTTCAGGTATGCATTTTGCTGGATGTTCCCTGCGCCCCTTTGATTGGCTGGGAATTTGAATGCAAACGGCCGGAATTCTCCCGCCAAGCCAGGTGTCGGCCATATACCTGATCGCATGTAAAAAAATGAGGCACATCGTATGGGCCAGCCAAATCACGCCCGTTGCTTGTGGGAAATAAAGCACTAGATCAAAACCCGAATCTCCATGCATGCAGCTAAAAAGTAGGAATAGGTATGTATGTAAGTTTGTAAGGTGCAGTTTTGAACTTCGCTGGCGAAGGAGCTCCGTTTCGATATACTGCATGCCTTGTTTGGTGCATTTGTGGGATTGTGTTGTGCTAATCGGGCAACTAGCTTTGGGGCTAAGCTACTACATGCACTTAACATTAAGAAGCCTACCATTGTGTGTCCAGCTCGTCAATATGCCTATGACGTGTTATGCTTTGGGAGTTCTTGAAGGGGCCGCTTGTATGGGCTGAGTGTGGGCTGGCCGTGGGCTGTCTTGTCCTGTCTTGTGTCATAAAGCGCGTTAGATTCTGGCACTGTCGGGAAATTTCGACCTGAAAATAGTCCATATTGGCATCGGCAGTATGGGGAAATTTCGACCTGAAAATAGTCCATATTGGCATCGGCAGTATGGGGAAATTTCGACCTGAAAATTATTCATCTTGGTATCAGCAGTATGGGGAAATTTCGACTTAAAAATTATTCATCTTGGTATCAGCAGTATGGGTAAATTTCGACTTCAAAATAGTCCATCTTGCCATCGGCAGTATGATAAACCAATGCTGTCCGCTTGCGCACCAGCAGGCCAGGCACGACACGGCGGGCTGTTCCGTTTCGGTACGCCGGTCCCTTCAGGTATTTAGTAAGCGGGTGAAGTCGATGCAGGTCCTGACCTCTGATGGCTGCTTGGGCACCAGCACCGTGGGGTGGCACCCCGACCACTCAGTCGGGGCACCACTCAGTTAGGCACCACCATTCAATCGGGTGACGCCGCCCCGGTAGCTCAGTTGGTAAGAGCGCTGTCCTGCACTGGTCTCCCTGTCCTGGCAACACAGGGTTCGAGTCGCTTCGCGCGCTCGCATTTAATGGGCGCTGTATAACCACTGCAGTTGATGCGCCCTAAAACCCAAATAACTAACTCAATCGGGTGACGCTACTCAGTCTGGCGGCACTATTCAGTCGAGGGCACCACTCAGTCGGGGGAAACACTCAGTCGAGGGCACCACTCAGTCGGGGGAAACACTCAGTCGAGGGCACCACTCAGTCGGGGGAAACACTCAGTCGAGGTCACCACTCAGTCGGGGGAAACACTCAGTCGAGGGCACCACTCGGTCGGGGGAAACACTCAGTCGAGGGCACCACTCAGTCGGGGGAGACACTCAGTCGAGGGCACCACTCGGTCGGGGGAAACACTCAGTCGGGTGCCAGGCCACTCGGACGGTGACACCATTCAGTCAGGTGGTGTCGCCACTCAGTCGGGGGACATCACTCAATCGGGAACACCACTCAGTCGGGTCACCACTCAGTCAGATGGTGTCGCCACTCAGTCGGGGGACACCGCTCAGTCGGGTCACCACCCAGTCTGGTGGTGTCGCCACTCAGTCGGGGGACACCACTCAGTCGGGTCACCACCCAGTCTGGTGGTGTCGCCACTCAGTCGGGGGACACCGCTCAGTCGGGTCACCACCCAGTCTGGTGGTGTCGCCACTCAGTCGGGGGACACCGCTCAGTCGGGTCACCACCCAGTCTGGTGGTGTCGCCACTCAGTCGGGGGACACCGCTCAGTCGGGTCACCACCATCTGTAAGCGGACACCGCTCAGTCGGGTCACCACCCAGTCTGGTGGAGTCGCTACTCAGTCGGGGGACACCGCTCAGTCGGGTCACCACCCAGTCTGGTGGTGTCGCCACTCAGTCGGGGGACACCGCTCAGTCGGGTCACCACCCAGTCTGGTGGTGTCGCCACTCAGTCGGGGGACACCGCTCAGTCGGGTCACCACCCAGTCTGGTGGAGTCGCTACTCAGTCGGGGGACACCACTCAGTGACACGCGCGTGATTATTCTGAGCGTTGCAGGAAACCGCCGAGTTGAGCCTTAACCCGCGCCGTCTTGGAGGTCCTTTTGCTTCCCTCAAGGTTGTCCGCTGATACGGAAAAAGCATGTCTTCTCACATAAGTTTGACATGAGTTAAACATTTGGGGTCAAGTCATCCACGGTGACCGAGTTAGTTCAGATCAAGTGATGTCAAAGTTCAAAACAAAGTTCAACCAGTCGTCACTTTTAACGGGTGAATTTCCTATTTGAATGATTCATGCTTGAATGAAACTTTCAGCGCTTGCTTATCTGTAGGGATGCAACGACGCAACCCGGGGGAATTTGTGTGTTTTTCATGATATATTTGTGTTGCATATTTTCCCATTGGGTCTAGAATCGAAGATACTGGCCACAGTAAGCGCTTTTTACGATGTTAAGTTTACTTAAAACAATGTTTATCGGTACGCTTTACCGATTAAAAAAAAAATATAATTGGAACGTAAAATGTTGAAAATAAACAGATGGAGTGCGCAAACATACCGGGACAGTCATCTATTTCGAAGTCTTCTTCCGATTCCAAATAGCTTTGCTTTTTTAATGTTCCCTAAAATGAATTCCACAAGGCCAAAGACGTGACGTCAATCGTGACCTCATAAACCCTCGTCGCGGCGCCACGTTCTGGGGATAATATTTTGGCGGTGGTTTCGGGCCACACTTATCGAGCACTTTCCGAGGACACCTGTTTCGTTTTCGTGCGACGCTTAGCCTGGGTATTAGGAGGGGCATATGATGGTCCTGCCTCGAGACACCGAGAGCCCCGAGTGAGGAGCTGACCGGTAATAGGGGCGGGCACGGCGGGGCCCGCAGCAGCCAGGCCGTGCACACTGTGCCACATGCCCCTCCGCAGGCGGTGTACGCTGCGCCGTATGTCTCTCCGTGGGAGGCGACTACACCGGGTTTCTATGGGTCTCAGAGCCCTGAGGATATGAGGCTCGGTCCTCCCACACCTGCGCGAGACGGGTGTAGCTCACGCCCTTGACGGGAGCAAAGAGCATCTCACCGATTTTGACATGCAAGTAGAGGAGACCGGGTGTAGTTAACATACGGATGGTCGATATAACGGCGTTTTCTTCTTTAAAAAAAAATGCAGCCGCTTTCCATGACTACCACACATGCTGCCGTCGGCACCTTCTTCTGGCGGCAAAAATAAGCGCAAGTCTTTCGACCAGCGGCTGCGGAATGGTGACGACGTGGCACATTTTTGGAGAGAAGGTGCAGTTTTCAGGATGTTTCCCCTTAATTTAAAATTTGTCCTCCACTTGCTACCATATTTAGGTGTCTGTTGTCATTGCCATTTTCTCTCAGCCATGCAACGGTGAAAAACGGTGCAACGGTTTGGTCGTTCGCCGGCATACGGTGCTCGCAATGGTACGTAACCTGCTGCAGCCCGCACCAGAAAACCGGCGGGGTAAATTGTTACACCCTGCATCACCTTAATCAGCCTGTAGCAACATTTCGCTGGCTGGTTATTAGATATAACACCCACAGTTGCCTAATGTCATCAAGGCGTTTGCTAAAATATTTCAAAATCATTTATTCAATATTTTCGAGGTATTCATCACCCCACGGAAGACCGAACGTAACAAGATACAGGTTCGAAATGAAAGTTTACGCAAGCCGCAGATGGCATAAAGCATTGACTATGATCAGCCTGAACTCAACCCTCTACTAATTCCGCAAATGCTTTGATTTTTTTTGCTCGCTATGAATACAAATTCTTAAGATATCATTTCCATACCAATTTCGAATGAACTCGCGTGCACATGATCAGAAACACCTTAGTTAGCAGCTGTTTGTCTCACCTTACCAGCGGTGAAGCAAGCCTAACTAGGTACCGTCCAGTTCGCATTAAAGCATCACTGCCGAATAATGCCGCGGAAATAACAACCAGAAACCGTGCTGACCTTTTTCAGCCGTGTATTTCTTTCAAATGTATAAACGAATGGTCGCAGGAATCCAAACCTGGACGCCGCAACAACCGACAGTTCGCTTCACTTCCAAATGAGCAACGACGAGCCTAACTGACAACACTGTAGATGGCACAATGATGAGCGGGACCAGCCACCTGCCACCTGGGACCGGTCCAACGTGCACTGCTTCGCGAGGCAGTGCATTGCTTCGCGGGCTTCGCGAAGCAGTGCATTGCTTCGCGGGCTGCTGGACACGGCAAGTGTATCTCCGGATAAAAGGATAGGAGTGCAAATGGCGGAGATGGGCGGGTCCGGGGGAAGCAGGGCGGCACGCTCGGAGCAACGAAGCGCACGAAGCAGCGAACGAAGCATGCAGATGCGACTCTAACCGACTCCCGCGCACAGACTACGCGCGTGATTCTCAGTGGCCGTCAAGCTGCTCGGGTCATCAACTGCTCGGCCATTTCATGTCCACAATTTCCGGTGAAATCGCCGTAGCCGAGCTGCGCGCCGGACACGAACCAGGCACGGAGACAAGAGCAAACGGTCAGCTTAAACACTTAAGACTCTACTTAAACAACATAGACGCGTTCGCAGCGACAGTTCTCCACCGGACCGTGGCCGGGCGTGGGACACTTGAAACGCGACACCAATCTGGGGCTCACACGACACCAACTGCCACCAGCCCGCCAGGCGGCTCAGCTCGGCTCGGCTCGGCTCGGCTCGGCTCGGCTCGGCTCGGCTCGGCTCGGCTCGGCCCGGCCCGGCCCGGCCCGGCCCGGCCCGGCCCGGCCCGGCCCGGCCCGGCCCGGCCCGGCCCGGCCCGGCCCGGCCCGGCCCGGCCCGGCTCGGCTCGGCTCGGCTCGGCTCGGCTCGGCTCGGCTCGGCTCGGCTCGGCTCGGCTCGGCTCGGCTCGGCTCGGCTCGGCTCGGCTCGGCTCGGCTCGGCTCGGCTCGGCTCGGCTCGGCTCAGCTCGGCCAGGCTCAGCTCAGCTCGGCTCAGCTCAGCTCAGCTCAGCTCAGCTCAGCCCAGTTCAGCTCGGCCAGGCTCAGCTCAGCTCAGCTCAGCTCAGCTCAGCTCAGCTCAGCTCAGCTCAGCTCAACTCAGCTCGGCTCGGCCGCAGCGAGTCGTCGCGCGCGTGGAGCCGTCACGCCGCCGCGGGGTCAGCGGGCTCACAGGGTCACGGGGCCAGCGGGTCGTCGCGGGGCACCAGCCGGCCGTGGCAGTCGGTGATGCGGATCAGCTCCACCTGGACCTCCATCGGCAGGTGGTTGCGCACCAGCGTGCGCAGCTCGGCCGCCGTCTGCGCGACGCCGGCGCGCCGCAGCAGCGCCAGCACGTCGACGCGCCGCGCGCCGGCGCGCCCGCCCATGACCTCGCGCAGCTGCCGGCCCGCCAGCCGCTCGAACTTCAGCACGCTGGCGTCCAGCTCGCGCAGCGCCTCGGGCGGCACCTTCAGGCCGAAGGCGCTCTGCCGGAACCAGCGGCGCGTCGCGGCCGCCGACGAGCGGAACAGCGCCGGGCTGGCGGCGGCCGGCGCGCGGGCGCGCGCCACCCGGGACGCCTTGGCCGCGTCGCGCTTCATCTGCTGCTGCCGCTCGTAGTCGGGGAAGAGGCGCGCGAACGCCTCCTGCGCATTCGACTTCCTGCCGGCGCCACGACCGCCGACGGCCTGGGAGACGTCGGCGGCGCTCTGCGAGATGCCGCCGGTGCTCTGCAGTTGGCCACTGGAGTTCTGAGAGGCGCCAGTGGCGTCTCCCAGAACGCTGGCGGCATCTCGCAGAACGTTGGCGGAGCTCTGCGAGACTCCGCCGACGTTCTGAGAGGCAGTGTCGGCTGCGAAGGAGACACCTGCCGGCTGGTCGATGCCACCACTTCTTCGAGCGCTTCGTCGCCTCGAGCCGCCCGACTCTTCTCTGGATCGGGTGCGATCCCCGCTCACCTCTCTCGTAAATCGGGCGGAGGTTCCACTCGCCTCTCTAGCATGAGCGCGAGCAGGAGTTCCACTCGCCCCTGCAGTGTAGGAGCGAGCAGAGGTACCACTCGCATGTCTAGCATCGGGGCGAGCAGGGGTTCCACTCGCTGCTCTGATGTGGGAGCCGGCAGAGGCATCACTCATCTCACCATCGTCCGAATGAGCAGCGGTCCCACTCATCCCTCCAGTGTAGGAGCGAGCAGAGGTACCACTCGCATGTCTAGCATCGGGGCGAGCAGGGGTTCCACTCGCTGCTCTGATGTGGGAGCCGGCAGAGGCATCACTCATCTCACCATCGTCCGAATGAGCAGCGGTCCCACTCATCCCTCCAGTGTAGGAGCGAGCAGAGGTACCACTCGCATGTCTAGCATCGGGGCGAGCAGGGGTTCCACTCGCTGCTCTGATGTGGGAGCCGGCAGAGGCATCACTCATCTCACCATCGTCCGAATGAGCAGCGGTCCCACTCATCCCTCCAGTGTAGGAGCGAGCAGGCCGCAACATCGGGCGGCTCCACCGCTGCCTATGTGGGAGCCGGCAGGCACACTCACCAAGCGCGCCGGGCCCCGCCCCAGCGCGAGCCGGAGTTCCACTTGGCCCTCCAGTGTAAGAGCGATCAGAGGCACCACTCGCATGTCTGGAGCCAGCGCGAGCCGGAGTTGCGCTCGCCCCTTCGTGAGGATCGTGCATAGGCACCACTCGCCTCTCAGCCGAGAGCGAGCAGGAGTTCCACTTGGCCCTCCAGTGTAAGAGCGATCAGAGGCACCACTCGCATGTCTGGAGCCAGCGCGAGCCGGAGTTCCGCTCGCCCCTCCAGTGTAGGATCGTGCAGAGGCACCACTCGCCTCTCTAGCACGAGAGCGAGCAGGAGTTCCACTTGGCCCTCCAGTGTAAGAGCGATCAGAGGCACCACTCGCATGTCTGGAGCCAGCGCGAGCCGGAGTTGCGCTCGCCCCTGCAGTAGATGAGCGAGCAGGCGTTCCACTCGGATCGGCGCGCCCGGCGCGGCCCCGCCCGGCGTCCTCCCGCGGGCCGGACCCGCGCCACCACTCCGGCACAGCTTCGGACGCGACGCTGGCCGGCCGCAGCGACAGTCGCGTGCTCTCGGCATCCGGCGCGAACGTGGTCGAGCGCGGGGTGGCGGTGGCCGGACGAGGAGTGGCGGTGGACGCGCGCGGAACGTCGTGGTGTGGAGTGGCGGAAGAGACGCGAGAAGCGGTGGAGGCACGAGGAGTGGCAGAGGAGGGACGCGGCGCGACGGGGGCACCAGGAGTGACAGAGGAGGGACGCGGAGTGGCGGAGACGCGAGGAGTGATGGCGGAGGAACGAGAAGCGGCGGAGACGCCAGGAGTGGCAGAGGAGGGACGCGGAATGACGGTGGAGGCACGGGGAGTGGCGGTAGACGCACGAGAGGCGGCGCGCTCGGCGGCCGGCACGTCCAAGTCGGAGAGCGACGTGCTCGACTCGGAGACCTCGCGCGGCGACGCCGCCGGGTCCTCGATGATGCCGCTGGTCAGCAGCGGCGGCGCGCTGCGCTCCTCGTCGCTGTCGTTGGAGAACGTCAGTCGCGAACGGCGCAGCGGCGAGCCGGCCGCCGCGCGTCGCGGACGTCTCGGCGACGAGAACGCCACGCGCACGGGGGACTCGCGCGGTCGGTGGCCGACGCTGCGCACGCGCCGCAGCGGCTCCGTCAGCGGCGTCGACGCGCGCGCGCCGGCGAACGACCTGGCCAGCCGGGTGGCGGCCGATGTGGCACGCCGCAGGCCCGCGCGCGGCTCGGCCAGGCGCGCAGCGCCGGGATCGTCGTCGTCGCCGCCGTCGTCGTCGTCGGCGGCCGACGCGGAGCGGTAGCCGTCCGGGTCTGGCACCCAGCTCCGCGACAGAGTCGCCGCCGACCGGCTGCTCGACCGGCGCCGCTCCTCGGCCGTCTCGCCGGCACCGGCACCGGCCGCGGCCCGGCGCCCGGCCGGACCTCCACCGTCACCGGCACGCTCCGACGGCTCGCCGACCGGCTCCGTCGACGTGCCGTCGTCCGACTCGTCCCGGCCGCCCTCGAACTCCTGGACCGGGTCGGCGGCGCTGGCCGGCGACGCGGACCCGCTCTCCTTCGGCGAGGCGCGCGACCGGCTGCCGGCGCCGCTCAGCGTGCCCTCGAACTCGTCCAGCTCGTCGCCGAGCGCCAGCAGCGCACGCACGCCGTCGTCGCCGCCGACGCTCAGCCGGCGGCCGGCGTCACGCACCGGCCGCGCCGGCTCCGTCGGCGTCGGCGAGCCGCTGTTGTCCAGCGCCAGCGACGTGTCCGTGCTCGTGTCGAACGCCACCGCCTGGTCGCGCACGAACTGCTGCAGGCCGGTGGCGGCGGCGGTCGGCCGGCGGCGGCGGCCGGCGCCGGCGCGCCGCACGATGTCCCGCTGGATGAGCAGCGTCTGGCGGCGGCGGCGGCGCGCCGGCCGCCGCGCCTCCGACAGCGGGGAGCTGAGCGGCGAGGCGGCCGTGGCCGCGCGCCGCAGCAGCGACGCGTCCGACCCGCTGGCCACCGTCAGGTCCATGGCGCCGGCTGCTGACGTGGGCAGGGGCGGCGGCCGCCGTCACCTGGCGGGAGCGTTACAATAATTATGTTCCGTTAGTTAGTTATTAGGGCTTAAGGGCGCATCGACTACATAATTATGTTCCGTTCGGTGTGGGATGTAGACATAAGTATATGATGTCATATACTTATGATGTACTTATAATGTATTATATACTTATGACATGATGTCCGTTAGTCAGTCATTCGAGTTCCAGGGTGTGTTGATTAAAGCGCACAGCAGAATGTCAAAATTGCCTTCCAGATAATGTTAGTAACATTTGTGTTTGGTCCTGCGAACCCAGTATTTAGACAATTGTGTACATATCTCTGTTATGGTTTTGTGTGCTTTGAAAGGTATCAAATTTGGGAACACCGATATCAAAGATAAACTGGTATTGCATAACAAAGCACATCATAGTAAATCCTTCACCTGGAATTGCATTATGGGATGTTCAGGATACATCACAATACAGGATCCATTATGGTGAGCATGAGCATGATACTTGCAAACAGGATACAGCTAGAGGTGAGGCAGGACTTCACAAACATGCCTCAAGAAGCACGACGTTGATACTCCTTTAGGAAGGATGTCGGTTGGTTATTGGTTTATGACACATCGACCGTTAAGTCATGTAGCGTCGCCAATCTCTCACGCCGATTGGTCGCGGGCAGAGTAGTGACATGCGAGACTCGAACCCACAACCTTTCAACTGTGAGACGAGCAACTTACCCCAAGGGCACTCATCTCCCTGGGAAGGATGTTGATTCAGTGTTCAGTAAGTAGTACATTCCACCCCCATTCCACAATCTACCACTGCCTGACAGCACACACAGCAACATTTGTCCTGGTGGTTTGCCATTGAGAAATTATCCTCTCCAGAGAGCTGTCATTGCATGTGTTCTAACAGAAGGTGCAATGGTGCTGTTTGACAATGTGTCACTTCAAAGAGATGCCAGTTATGTTTTTGTATGGGTATGTGTCTGTGTGTGTGTTGTAGACACAGTCATCTGTAGCTGGGAAATTGCATGTGGATGGTTCTTCTAATAAACACAAACACAAACATCTGTGAATTTAATACAGGCTTAGGGATCTAAGGTGGCCAATGCATTCAAGTGCACCCAAACAGGTCACAACTTTAGCCCATCTCCACTGAATGTATTCCAAAAGACCCATGCAGAATTATACAAACTGAGTAGTTTCCTATTAGCATACACAAAGTAGTGTCTGTGCCCAGCTGTCCTAAAATCTGGTGTCAGTTGTTCAAAAAGTACACAACCTACTAAAACATGATACACTCTAAGCAGGTCCATACAGGCTGGGCATAAAGTTTGGTCATCACCAGTCAGCATGTAGCCATGTGATGAGAAGGTATGACCTATCCTCAATCAGAAGAGTATTACCTACTTCCTCCCATTCTTGTGTCTGGCTTGAGGACTGCCAGTCCTAGTGCTGGCTTCAAAACCCTCAGCAATTGCATTTCAAATTTCATGCTTTTTGCTACTTCAACCACATACTTTACAATATAGTAGGATACAAGTATCTTGGAGGGAACTACATGGACTTCCAGGGCATTGCTGATGGCATTTGTCAGCAGCTTCATTCCCAGCAAGTCTGACATGGCTAGGAATCCAGCAGATGATAATTGATTATGTGGGCTTTAGGGTGTTTTGCAGAAGTTGATAATTCTGTTGGTGTCATTTTTGGATATGATGACTGACATAATTGTACTGACAAGTCTGTCATCATGGATGAAGCTTTCAATGCCAAGACTGCTCAGGGTGTATGAAACTCATGTGCTTGGTGGCCTGGTCTTCTTGTATAAAATACCAGGCTTGAAGAATTGCATACAATTCAGCAGTAAAAATATGTGTATTGGTAAGCAAATAGACTGGACCCCATGTTGATTGATGCAAGCACAATGCCAACACCAGACTGGCTAAATGGTACCATCGTCGTAACTACGTTGAAAAACATGCTTCCAATATTTTTATAAAAGAAATTTTGGATACCTAGGTCAAGTAAAAATTGGTCGGCCCTTCCTCCCTAAGCATCATCGCATAAGAAGCATATCAATATCAATATTGATATGCGGGCGACCAAGATAACGCACGCATGCGAGCTTAATTGCGAGTTGTTACAATACAAGGGGTGCAATGTAAACACAATGGTGCCAAACAAACCTGGAACGGTTCAATACGTCGGTAGAATTAACAAAAATAGGTGCCAGATCTAAACCAAAGATTACGCGGCCTCGGCTATGTCAAGGGCCTTGGGCTCGGCTAAAAATCCACCGGCGAACTTTATACCGACCAAGATAACTAGAGACAACTAGATAACCAGGTACCGACGCTCACCAAACGCGCCTCCAACAGCGCCCAGGGGCGTAAATGACGCACGTTGATTGGTCCTCCACTGAGAAGATCTGCCGTTGCCGATCTGCCGTTTGAGCCACCGTTCGGGCTATTTTAGAGCCACGCATCTTTCCTGACTTACTGAGCCCATAATTAAATATTTGTTAGTTTTGGGGCAGGTCGCTAATATCAATATCTGAGCAAAAAAAAATCCCTGTCCAACACCGGTGGCGGTGGGGATTTCGGCTCACATGAGGTACAGGCTAAGCGCGCATGGCCTGCACTTAGGCAATGGGATTTTTCCGGAGGTTTTTAATGTGTACGCCTCAGTAATTGTCTTATGGATATATACAAAGTAATTAATTTGAAAATGCTTTCATCGTAATATTTCTTGACACCACCGAGCGGTCGCCCTTGTGGCGGTCGTGGCCGAGTGGTTAAGGCGTCTGACTAGAAATCAGATTCCCTCTGGGAGCGTAGGTTCGAGTCCTACCGACCGCGGTAAGTTTTCGTTTTCGCATTCGATCGTAAGGGCCCACCCGACTAGTCTCCGCAGCCATCGAACGCCTTTCACTTTCCTATCTTCGGCATTACGATTGCGCGTACGATCACGTACGAAATCCTGGTGCGGCTCCATTCAGGATCACATTAACGCGCGCCGTCTTTTCGGTCAGATTCTCACACCCCGTCTTGGGGGGGGGGGAGTAATCCCCTCTAAAATCCAGACTAAGCATCGCATGAAAACGAAAGAGGTGTCATCGGAAAGCGCCCCAAGAGTAGGGTCCGGATCCACCCACAAAAGTGACGTCACTACGGGGCTAGATCTTCGACTTTTCACAACTTACATTATGTTTTTGGCTCTTGGGAGTTCATTTTGGAAGATATTTGAGAAAAAATTATTTGGAATCAGAAAAGGACAGCGAAATCGGCCAGGGCCACACATTTTTGGCCACTCAAAATAAAAATGTTGATATTTCAAAATTTTGGGTTTTCAAGTTTTCTTTAATTTTCCTCTTCTAGTTGGTAGAGCAGACCGAGAAACGTTGTTGGAATTCAACTTTCCCTAATACAAAATGCTTACTTTATCCAGAATCTTGGATTTGAACTGCAACAGACAATATGCAAAAATGGCATGCAGTCAAAAAACGGGGGAAAATGAAAAAATTCCTCTCGTACGTTTTGTTGCATCCTTAAAGACAAGCAAACGCTGAAAGTTTCATTAAAATATCTGTATCCGTTACAGCGCGATGACTGGTTGAACTTTTTTGGAGGTGACCTCACTTGATCTTGAATAACTCGTTGACCCTAGATGATCTGACTTCAAAATTTTGACATAACCTGCCAAATTGAAGTGGGAAAAGGGTGCCAAATTTTGGCGCGCTGCCGCGCGTCGTTCATCCACTATCCGGGACAAACCTGACGGGAGGCGGTTGAAGACCCCCCCGAGACGGGACGAGTGAAGGACTCCAAAATGTCGCACAGGGCCCTCAATTTCGCCAGGGTCCCTGAAAACCAGATTGCGGGACTCAGAAAAATCGCTCTGGAGGACCATAAAATTGTCACCGTCGAATCCACGAAGTCGGACTGGAGTCCCTGAAAATGCGCTGCCCCCACCCCAAAGTCCTGCTTAAGCTTTTGAAAATCACGCTGAGGCCCAAAAGGTCGGCCCAGTGCCCTCGAAGTGCGTTGAGGGCCAAAAAGCCGGGCCGGGGCCCCTGAGCATCACGCTACGGCCCCCTAAAGGTCGGGCCATGATCCCTGAAAAGCACAAAAG
Source organism: Imbricaverruca yamaguchii (assembly GCA_034440575.1). Classification (NCBI taxonomy): domain Eukaryota; kingdom Metazoa; phylum Arthropoda; class Thecostraca; family Neoverrucidae; genus Imbricaverruca; species Imbricaverruca yamaguchii. The sequence goes on along the minus strand of JAOTOL010000559.1, from coordinate 28,952 downwards.
GGCCACATGAGCCACAAAAGGGCGTGCGGAGCCCCTGGAAAAACGATATGTGCAATATCGCCGACTCATTACAAATTTGCCTGGCATGCCCTCCAGAATGACGTCATATCCAATAACGTGCACGTCCTGGACGTTTCTTTAAGCTAAAGCACGCGCGAAACATACACCAATATATATACGGAGCTTTAGAGCGCCATCCAAACCAGATAGACACTCGTGACTAAGCAACACTAACTGAGTTAGTGTTGATAGTTGATGCTAGATGGCCGAGTGGCTAAAGTGTCGGGCGTAACTAAACGTAGCCACCACGGGGCAAATGGTGACCACCCGACCACCCCCGTGATCATCCCGACCGCTACGCTGCACGCCAATACGATTGATCCGCCAACGTCCTGCCTGTATCTCATCACCAGCCCAACACAGCCACATTGCCACCACGTCACAAACACTGTCACCACCGTCGTCACACCGCCGCCACAGAGCAAACAGTAAAACTGACGTGCAGCTTCTATCCAGAACAATAACAACTGGCAATAATAAAATTGATTCAGTGCTGCACGCGGTGGCCCACAACTTCACACGAGTGCAAGGCGTCAGATCGTCAACACCGTGATGAGCTTACTCTGTACCGGGGCCAGGGACACCGCCGGGCGGCAGCTGACGACCTGACGCCGCCGGCAGCAGTCACAGCACCCCGTCTGACACGCCAGAGGTACGGGGTTCGATTCCCCGCGACGCCCGCCCCTCCCGCCAGGCTGAGAGGCAGGCAACCCGGTGTGGTGTCGGCTGCCGAGTGCGTCGTAGAAGAAAGTCGGATTCTTTCACGACGCATTCAACCACTAGGTCGCACAGCGTCGCCAACCTCTCACGCCGAGTGGTCACGGATGGTCTCGGTAAATGCCGTCGGCTACGAGACTCGAACCCACAATCTTGCGATCAAGCGTCCGACACTCTACCAACTGAGCTACCGTACCCCACCCCCAGGTGCGTCGTAAAGCCACAATCCAACCGCCACGGCCGTTACGGTTGGATTGTGGCTCTACGACGCACTCGCGGGGCCGCCACACAACGCAACCCACCCTGGCGCCGCCGCACAACTACGGCCGCCGGCATCACACGTCACAACATCCCGTCCTGGCGCCGCCGCACAGCGCCGGCCGCCGGCGCCCCGTGTCGAGCTGCGCCGCCGTGACGTCACAGTGGCGTCACGGCGGCGGCCGCCAGCTCGGCAGCCGCCCTCTGCTGGCGGTCGAGCCGCTTGGCGGTGCGCTCCACGCACATGTCGTACGACTCGGCGAACGCCTGCCGCAGACTGGGGTAGAGCAGCGGCAGCAGGGGCAGTCGGCCGAAGTCCACCTGCGGCAGCACGCGCTGGTCACCGCGGCTATCTGGAATACTAGGGGCGCTGTATAACTACTGCAGTTGATGCGCCCTAAAACCCTAATTGGATTGGATTGGATTGTGGCTTTACGACGCCCTCAGCAGCTGAGGCCATACAGCGTCGCCTGCCTCTCACCCTGGCGGGAAGGGCGGGCATCGCGGGGAATCGAACCCCGTACCTCTGGCTTGCCAGACGCTCAGCTTAACCACTGAGCTACCGACGCCACGCCCTAACACACTAATAACTAACTGGAATATAGTTAGTTATCCGTGGATAGTCGGCTGAAGTCCACCTGCGGTAGCACACACTGGTAACCGCGGCTGTCTGCTTGACTGATTTATTATTTGGGCTTGAGGGCGCGTCGACTACGAGGCCATTTAGCGCCCATATCACGGCTATCTGGACCGTAGTACACGCGTGGCACTGACCTCGATTATCAGAGTTTCATAAACGCGTGGTAGTCAGTTAGTTATTGGGGTTTATGGGCGCATACGCTGGTAGTCAACCTGCACTGCAAAAAGAAATGGTTGACATGACTGACTACAACAGTGGTTCACATGCAGCATACGAATGGCATCACCTGCTGAGGACAATGTGGATACCTCTTTATCTACAGCACTGGCGGTGAACCATTCAGGAGCGCAATAACGCAGCATGTTACCATGCTTGCGTACACCAGCGGCCCACTTTAATAGTCTATTGATTGATTATTTGGGTTTAAGAGCTAGCCGACTACAGGGTCATTCGGCGCCCATTTGAAGAATCCATGAACCAACTATAGTTACGCAGGTAATGCAGAACCAAAATGTGGCAACATGTGACCAGCATATCAAGCAGCATTTTTTTGAGCTTCCACACGGTGTCTCCGCCGTGGCTTGGCTCGCAATGGCTCGCACAATTCGTAGAGATGTCGCCACTATCTGCAAGATGTGCCTAACTCGCTTCCACCGCCAACTGCGTGTGCGCTCACACGTTGCATTTGTGTGCAAATTGCGAAGACTGCGGTAGCTCCGTGAAATATTGCTCACTGCTCATTGCCCCTGGACAATAGACGACAAATCACAAAACGGCGCGCTTGAATTCCACAGCCAGCGAGATTTACCAGTCCCACCGCGACCAATCGGTGTAGAGGCTGGCGGTTTGGCAACGCTATGCGTGCTGGGCGTCGAACGCGTCATAAAAGACCCAAACGTCCTTCCCTCACGCATGCATACTGCAGCATCAATCGTCAGTGGCTTCTAAATATAAAACCAAAGTTTCCTCACGAGCACACCGCCTTACAGGACATCGTGTAACAGGACTTGATTGGGGACAGTCGACGCTGCGAGCGACTCCAGCGAGGTCACATTCGCGCCGCGCGAGCATATCCGGACATATCACGTGAACAGATCCAGACATGCCACGAGAGCAGATCCGGACATGTCACGGGAGCAGATCCGGACATGCCACGAGAGCAGATCCGGACATATCACGTGAACAGATCCAGACATGCCACGAGAGCAGATCCGGACATGCCACGAGAGCAGATCCGGACATGCCACGTGTTCGTCGGATGGTTCTCGACGCACTGCATGCACGACCACGACAAATAACGCCGCCCACACTGTTTCGCCGGTAGACCACGGGACTGGGAAATGCTCCGAGCAGTGCGAATGTCGAACCCGGAACCCTTGGTGCCCATAGCTCAACACCTTAACCACTCGGCCATCAGCGCCCCTACATGCCACGTGAGCGGACACACCGACAGACCACAAACGCCCGCGGCGTCGGCCAAGCCCGACCGACGAGCCCCTCACCACCATGTTGTCGTAGGCGACGCCGACGTTGTCCGGCGCCGGCTCGGGCAGCAGCGGCAGCGCCGAGTACCGCTGACTGAAGTGGGTCAGGATCACGTGTTTGGCGCGCATCTGGCGCCCAACCTCTGGGGACCGGGCGACAGGGTTACTCCATAGTCTCACTCATCTCTCATCTCTCAATCACCCATCGCACACGACTCATGGGGACCGGGCGACAGGGTCACACACCAGTCTCACTCGTCTCTCATCCTGTCACTCGTCGCACACGACTCTTACGGGGACTCGGGCGACAGGGTCACACCAGTCTCACTCATCTCTCATGCCGACACTCGTCGCACACGACTCTTACATGACCGGGCGACAGGGTTATACCAGTCTCACTCATCTCTCATGCCGTCACTCATCGCACACGACTCTTATGGGGACCGGGCGAGAGGGTCACACCTGTCTCACTCATCTATCATCCTGTCACTCGTCGCACACAAATCTCATGTGCACTGCGGTAGTTGTAAGATCCCCGAACCTGGGGAGGTTGAGACCCTCACCGACCACCTCTCAGGTGCCCGAAATCCACTCATCAATGACTTGAGATTCCCCAGACCCGTTCACCAATGGCCTCTGAAGTTCCCCAGACCCATTCACCAATGGCCTCTGAAGTTCCCCAAATATGTTCACCAATGACCTCTGAGTTTTCCCAGACCCACATACCTATGGCTTTTGAGGTTCCCCAGACCCGCATACCCATGACCTGTGAGGTTTCCAGACCCACACCCCATGGCTTCTGAGATTCCCCAGACGAACACACCAATGGCCTCTGAGGCTCCCCAGACCCACCCACCGATGGCCTCTGAAGTTCCCCAGATCCACTCACCAATGACCTCTGAAGTTTCCCAGACCCACTCACCAATGGCCTCTGAGGTGGTGGAGTGTGCCCGAAGCTCGGCCTCCTCCTGTAGCGCGTCCTCGTGTGTCGCCTCGTGGATGAGCAGGTCACAGTCGGCGCCTGAGGACAGTCCCAGGTCACAGGTCAACTGACGTCACACCTGCCGACGTCAGAGAAAGCTGTAGGCACAACACATACGTTGGTAGATGCGAGTTCAACCGGGCACCACGAAAACCTCGGCGTACATGCGGACTTGAGAAAATTGTCACAATGGTCCCATGTCGCATCCATTCTAAACAGAAAAAAGCATTACGAAAGGAAGCGAAGGGGTTATAGTTCAGAATTTTGGGAATGGAAGGTTCAACCGAAGGACTATGCATTAATAGTATCAATAGAAAATTTCCCACCACTCGTTATGACTATACTAACATCTGACAAGTACTAAAACAACCATATCACAGATTTTTCCACAAAGAACATTATATTCAACAGATTATCATCCCAGCAGTACGTTTACGACTGCACCAGCCGCCAGCGTGACCCAGCTCCCACCACTGCCCGACCTTCGACCAGCCCCCACCACTGACTTAGCTGCACCACCACTCCCCACCCAGCTCCACCAGCCACCACCACTGCCCGACCTTCCGCAGCCCCACCACCCACCGAGCCCAACCAGCACTCCCCCACCACTGACCAAACTCCACCAGCCCCCACCACTGACCCAACTCCACCAGCCCCCACCACTGACCCAACTCCACCAGCCCCCACCACTGACCCAACTCCACCAGCCCCCACAACTGACCCAACTCCACCAGCCACCACCACCGACCTCCCCCACCACTGACCTAACTCCCCCAACCCCCACCCCTGCCCGGCCCCCACCATCCACCACCACTGACCCAGCTCCACCAGCCGCGGGCAGGGCCGCGTGTCGCCCGAGTAGACCAGCGTCGGCCCGTCGCCGTGCCGCAGCCGCACGCCGTAGGCCAGCGCACAGTGGCGCACGGCGCAGGTGGTGGCGTCCGTCAGGCCGACGGCCGCCAGCCGCGCGCGCACCTCCGCCGCCGGCGACGACGCCTGCAGACACGCGTTGTCCACCAGCGTGAACGTGTCTGGGGGAGGCGCACGCGTGACGAGACGGCAGTGGTCGTCGGCGCTGCAGCCATCAGCTGACAAGGTGGAACTAACTAGGCGGATCATATTTGCTTCAGTACTTAACTAAATATATATAATATATATATATATATATAAAAAAAACAACATAATATATATATAATATATAATATATATATATATATATATATATATATATATATATATATATATATATATATGTATAATATCGATGGCTGTTAAAGAGCAAATTACCGTTCCTTAAATGCATTCTTAGACATTTGGGCCCAGGACGCTCATCTTGTCATGGTAGTGGAGATGGTAATTCATGCCATGGATACCACACACTATGCATTCGGCATCGACATACATTGGGAGAAAGAGGGATACAGTCAGGCGGACTCAGCTCAGGTGGGTAAAAGAAAATAACCGAATGGATTCCGATGTTTCCATGGTAGTTCCATGCAAAGAAAGCAAGATCACCAGGATGTGGGTGAATCTGTGGGTAGACATATTTAAGTGAAAACATACAGCGACTTTGCATGAATTGTTGTGTGAAACCTAAAGCTCCGATTCGACCACATACTCCGCACTTTAAATTGAAGAGCTGAGGCCGAAGAGCGCTGACGGTCAGCCACCGCCACTCCCTGGTCCACGGCAGCGAGCGACGATCAGCGACCCCGCACCAATGCCCGACCCCTGACCGGCCACTCACCCTTGAGCGGCGCCATCTTGTTGTGGTACATGCTCAGGTAGCCGTAGATGGGCCCGGGGGCCAGCAGCATGCAGGGCCGGTGCGAGTCGGCCAGCGCCCGCCGCCGCGCCTCCAGAATGCTGATCAGACCTGGTCCAGGGCACCGCCAGTCAGCTACAGGTGGACCACATAACCCTCCAGTGTGCTGATCAGACCTGGCTCAGGGCACCGCCAGTCAGCTACAGGTGGACCACAGAACCCTCCAGTATGCTGATCAGACCTGGCCCAGGAGCCAAGTTAGTGACCGGTCGACCCACAGGTGGGCCACAGCCTTTAGTGTACCACCTAGTATGCTGATCAGACCTGGCCCATCGCAGTGCCACAGTTAGTGACCGGTCGACACCACAGGTGGGCCACGGCCGACGCAACAGTTGGGCTACATAACCCCCCAGAATGTGCCGATCAGACCTGGCCCATCGCAGTGCCACAGTTAGTGACCGGTCGACACCACAGGTGGGCCACGGCCGACGCAACAGTTGGGCTACATAACCCCCCAGAATGTGCCGATCAGACCTGGCCCAGCGCAGTGCCACAGTTAGTGACCGGTCGACACCACAGGTGGGCCACATAATCCTCCAGTATGTGCTGATCAGACCCGGCCCAGCGCAGTGCCACAGCTAGCTACAGGTGGGCTATATAACCCCCCCCCCTCCAGTATGTGCTGATCAGACCTGGCCCAGCGCAGTGCCACAGCTAGCACAGTGGGCTATATAACCCCTCCAGTATGTGCTGATCAGACCTGGCCCAGCGCAGTGCCACAGTTAGACCGTCACACAGGGCACGGCCGAACTACAGTTGGGCTACATAACCCTCCAGTATGTGCCGATCAGACCTGGCCCAGCGCAGTGCCACAGTTAGTGACGGTCACACAGGTGGGCTACATAACCCTCCAGTATGTGCCGATCAGACCTGGCCCAGCACACCGCCACAGTTAGTTGAAAGGGAGGAACTACAGTTGGGCTACATAACCCTCCAGTATGTGCCGATCAGACCTGGCCCAGCGCAGTGCCACAGTTAGTGACCGGTCAAAAGGAGGGCCACGGTCGACGCAACAGTTGGGCTACATAACCTCCAATATGTGCCGATCAGACCTGGCCCAGCACACCGCCACAGTTAGTGACCGGTCGACACACAGGAGGGCCACGGCCAACTACAGTTGGGCTACATAACCATCCAGTGTGCTGATCAGATCTGGCCCAACGCAGTGCCACAGTTATGACCGGTCGACACCACAGGAGGGCCACGGTCGACGCAACAGTTGGGCTACATAACCCTCCAGTATGTGCCGATCAGACCCGGCCCAGCACACCGCCACAGTTAGTGACCGGTCACAACAGGTGCACACACTACAGTTGTAAAACATCCAGTGTGCTGATCAGATCTGGCCCAGCGCAGTGCCACAGTTAGTGACCGGTCGACACCACAGGAGGGCCACGGTCGCCACTACAGTTGGGCTACATAACCATCCAGAATGCTGATCAGACCTGGCCCAGCACACCGCCACAGTTAATGACCGGTTGACACCACAGGTGGGCCACATAACCCTCCAGTATGTGCTGATCAGACCTGGCCCAGCGCAGAGCCACAGCTAGCTACAGGTGGGCTATATACCCCCTCCAGTATGAGCCGATCAGACCTGGCCCACGCAGAGCCACTTAGTACGGTTGACACACGGGTGGGCCACATAATCCTCCAGTATGTGCTGATCAGACCCGGCCCAGCGCAGTGCCACAGCTAGCTACAGGTGGGCTATATAACCCCCTCCAGTATGTGCTGATCAGACCCGGCCCAGCGCAGTCCCACAGCTAGCTACAGGTGGTCTATATACCCCCCCCCCCTCCAGTATGTGCTGATCAGACCCGGCCAAGCGCAGTGCCACAGCTAGCTACAAGTGGACTATATAACCCTCCAGTATGTGCCGATCAGACCTAGCTCAGCGCAGAGCCATGGTTAACGACCAGTCGACGCCACAGGTGGGCTCCAGAACATTCCGCAGCATGTCGCCACCAATCACCAGGCGGATCTGGTCACGACATTCCAGGTCTCCAAAATGTATAAATCCCGAAAAAAAAAACTTCTCAAGAAAGACCGGGGTGACTGCGCCGCACCACGCGAATGATTGTAAATCACCGGTTACGTGCCACTGCACGAAACCGGTTACGTGCCGGTGGGGTCTGAGGGAACGACTGGACGAGTGACCACGGCGGCCACGGTATATGAGCAGCACCAGCGACCACAAACGACCAGGTCGGGCCGTTACCACGTAGACCGTTTACATGGTCGGGTCGTGTGACCTATGGACCACTTACAATGTCAGGTCATGACCCACACGGACCATTTACAAGATCAGGTCATGACCGTACGAGCCACATTTACAAGGTCACATCGTGACCACGTGGGCCGTCCACAAGATCGGGTCACGACCCCACGAGTCCCTCACCAGTTCGGATCGTCACCCAACGAACCATCTACAAGGTAGAGTCGCGACCTCGTTGGTGTTATTGGGGTCCTGGGGCGCATCAACTGCAGAGGTTATACAGCGCCCAAGAGTCGCGACCTCACACCACGTTCGCAACACACCACGCTCCCACCACGTCCTCTACAAGGTAGAGGACGTGGTGCAAGTCGCGACCTCGTTGTTGTTATTGGGGTCCTGGGACGCATCAACTGCAGAGGTTATACAGCGCCCCACAGTCGCGACCTCACACCACGTCACGCTCCGCCACGTCCTCTACAAGGTAGAGGACGTGGTGCAAGTCGCGACCTCGTTGTTGTTATTGGGGTCCTGGGGCGCATCAACTGCAGAGGCTATACAGCGCCCCACAGTCGCGACCTCACACACCACGCTCCACGTCCTCTGCCACGCACCTCCTCTACAAGGTAGAGGACGTGGTGCAAGTCGCGACCTCGTTGTTGTTATTGGGGTCCTGGGGCGCATCAACTGCAGAGGCTATGCAGCGCCCTACAGTCGCGACCTCACACACCACGCTCCCGCCACGTCCTCTACAAGGTAGAGGACGTGGTGCAAGTCGCGACCTCGTTGTTGTTATTGGGGTCCTGGGGCGCATCAACTGCAGAGGCTATACAGCGCCATACAGTCGCGACCTCACACACCACGCTCCCGCCACGCCCTCCGTCCACGGTACCTATGTGGTGGTCGGCGTGCAGGTGCGACACGAACACGACGCCCAGCCGGCGCAGGACGCGCGCGGCGCCGGCCCGGCCCAGCAGCCGCACCAGCTGGCCGTGGGTGCCCTCGCCGCAGTCGAGCAGCACACTGTGGTCGGCACTGTCGGCCGCGGTCAGGAACACGCGTCAGCAGATCAAGGCACAAAACGGGCAATAACACACGTACATATTTAATCATGAATCGTTGCATATATTACGTACTAATTTATGATTAAATACATACATCTATATTTGTATTTATATCTCTGATAGCCTACAGTAAATGTGTTCTGGCTTGCCATTGACGTACTAGACGGGTACACGATTAATCTCCTCGCTTTCTTGTGTTGCATTACTTTCACCCCACCGTTCAAATCTCCATCTTGCAGTTTTCCTCCAGTTTATTTGTGGAACGTCAGTTCATGTGCATCCTCAACGGTAACAATTTGAGGTCTTTGTTGGCATCCGATGATACACGAATGAAATGATGAATGAAGTTAGCACACTGCAACGAACGGGCTGCTACCATCACTAACCTCCGTACCTCCACAGGCTGACGCCAGGAACCGGCACTCGCCTCAGTGCCACCGCCAGGGGCCGCCACTCACCCCAGTGCCGCCACAAGCCACCGCCACTCACCTGAGGTTTGTTTGTTGTTTGTTTATTGGTTGGTTCACGACACACTTTATGCACATTCTCGGCTAAAGGCGCCGCCCTCACTGTTTCGCCGGTGGGCCGCGGGATTGGGAAATGTCCTGAGTGGCGCCAGAGTCGAACCCGGGACCTTTGGTACCCATAGCCCGACACCTTAACCACTCGGCCATCCCCGCCGCCACCCACCTGAGGTTGACCAGGATGCCGCTGGTGTTGCGCTTCTTGTTGGGGATGGAGCTGCCCGTGCCGAGGAACACCGTCTGGGGGTAGACGGCCGCCGGCCGGGCCACCGCGGCGCCGGCGGCGCGCCGGTACTCCCGCAGGGGGCCGCCAGCGTCGGGATGGCCGCCAGCTCCTCCCGGTACACGTCGGGCGTCACCGGCACCGCGCTGCCACTGCCGGGTCGTGTGGAGGTTATGTGGAGGCAGTGTGAAAATATTGGTTTTTCGTTAGGTGTGAGATGTCAAAACGAGCACAGTAGGGTGTCGAAATTTGTCATGAAATTAGTATCATTCCAAGCGCCTTTGATGTTTTTCAGACATAAATTTGAGCCCATGTGTCTACCCTCATCATTCGTTTTGATTACCCTCATCATTTAAATGTTAGAAAGAGCTATATTCGGGATGGTGAGATAAAAAATAATGTATACCCTGGTAATGTTCGCATTGTGAATAACTCCACTTCACCAGAAATTGCATTGGCGAATATTCGTGTACCACCACCCCTTATCAAAAGCATGATCATGCTCCTTAACAAACGAGGTAAACTTAGAAAGGAGACACTTCATAAGCACGCATCAAGAAGCAGGATGTCTATACTTCTTGGAGCAGGATGTCGATTGAGTGTTCAGAAAGTGGTAAATTCCACCCTATTTTGCGAATAATTTAACACTGTGTGGAGGTCACTGGCACCGACAACACGGGCATTACCGGGTCATGTAGAAGTTATGTGGAGGTCATTGTGTGGATATAGGTACCAACCACATGGTCACTACCAGGTCAGAATGGGGGTCAATGTGTGGTCACGGGTACCAACCACACGGTCACTACCGGGTCATGTGGAGGTCATTGTGGTCACGGGTACCAACCACACGGTCACTACCGGGTCATGTGGAGGTCATTGTGGTCACGGGTACCAACCATACGGGCACTACCCGGTCATGTGGAGGTCATGGGTCATTGTGTGGTCACGGGTACCAACCACACGGTCACTGCTGGGTCATGTGGATGTCATTTGAAGTTCATTGTGCGATCACGAGTGCGAACCATTCTGCCACTGCCGAGCCATCAGTCTTATGAAGTCCTATGAAGTCTTATGAAGCTACCAACCCGTGCCACTGCAGCCATCCTGATGGTCGCCAATGTCGCCTACACCATACTCTGACTGCCGGGCCACACAGCGGCCGCGTCGCCTCAGCTCACAGACACAGCAGGCTTGGGAGTGGGTGACTCAACACTGAAGGGACAGAGTGGAATCTCAAGCGTCTGCTTCGCCTACATCATAGTTGCCTTAAATATCATATTAACGGGTTCACCAAACCATTTGCAAATATCGAATTTTCGTCTGTTTGTAACTGAATTAATATGGAAAACATGATAGATTAAGAATCACAGGGAAAGAAATAAAGGTAGATTAAGAAATTTGCTCATGTAAGCAAGCCTATTCTGTTGTTGTTATTGGGGTTTTGGGGCGCATCAACTGCAGAGGTTATACAGCGCCCAAGCCTATTCTGCCACGTCATATCAAGACATCTGTTTATCCCGGTATGCATATACCGGTAGATTACGGACTCACGTGCAGGGCTCCCCGGGCGGCCGGAGACTGATCTCCCAGCCGGACGGCGGGTGCACCAGCCGCCCGCCAGGCTCTGACGTCACCGGCACGTCATCGACCGGCGTCGCCGCGGCGGCGTCTCCTCCGTTGAGCGACAGGCACACCTTCTTGCTGGGCTTCTCGTCTGGAGAGCGGCGCCGACTGTTACGGCGGGCAGAGCTGTCGGCCGTGCCACCGGACAGCTCCACTAACGGTCCACACGGTATCACCCGCCCACCATTTCAGGGGCAGCTCCACTTACAGTCCACAGGGGCAGCTCCACTTCACAGTCCACAGGGGCAGCTCCACTCACAGTCCACCGGGGCAGCTCCATTCACAGTCCACAGGGGCAGCTCCACTTACAGACCACAGGGGCAGCTCCACTTACAGTCCACAGGGCAGCTCCACTCACAATCCACACAGTACCAGTCACCAATCAGGCACACTCCCGAACACGTATGGTGCAGCCACTACACCACATATATATGGCATAACGCCAACAACGCGAATTATATGCATCGATGTCACCTGACACTACCTGTATTGAAACATGTAAACTCGCCTCAGCATGTCAGCTGTGGACAATGCCAATGACCATCCCTTGCTCATAGAGCAACTGCTACGGGTGCTCCCTTTCGCCACGAGCCAGGTCAGGCCAACCCTGCATCGATCACCTGGCTGGCGTTCACTAACTGCTCACACTGGTGTATATTCACAGCTTAGTGCCAACCGAAATCCTGTCGTCAACCTGCAACTTCGATGTTAATCGGACTTCGAGGCGACCAGAGGGCCACTCTTCTCTCGCCTGTCTGTATGTCAAGTAGCTAACAAAGGGGAGAAAACTACTTTAGAGGCTCCAGCCTATTTTTTCACATCCTGCTTACACGCACCAGGATGGTCTATTCATCCTGCCCCCTAGAATCCACCGGTGCACCTCACCAGCCGTGCAGGGGTGTGTGGGTGTGGGTGTCGGGGTAGGGTGATGCCAGTGTCCTTAGCGTCCTGCAGCGGGAACAAATCGGGGCCCAGCGCATGCACCTCACGCCCTGCAGTGGCGTCGGGCCGCCAGAGTTTTGTTTGTCTATTGGGTGGTTCACGACGCACTTTCTGCATATTCACGGCTAATGGCGCCGCCCACACCGTTTCGTCGGTGGGCCGCGGTATTGGGAAACGTTCCGAACGGCGCTAGTGTCGAACCCGGGACCTTTAGCTCCCAGAGCCCAGCACCTCAACCACTCGGCCATCCCCGCCCCTTGGGCCGCCAGAGTCCGCATCGTCCAGCAGCGGGAACAGATCGGCGTCCAGCAGCGGGAACAGGTCCGGGTCCATCACGTGCACCAGGCACCACCTACCCTGCAGTGGCGGCGGGCCGCCACTATCCTCGGCGTCCAGCAGCGGGAACAGGTCCGGGTCCATCACGTGCACCAGGCACCACCTACCCTGCAGTGGCGGCGGGCCGCCACTATCCTCGGCGTCCAGCAGCGGGAACAGGTCGGGGTCCATCACGTGCAGCTGGTGCTGCAGCCGGTGCACCGCCTCGCTGCCGAGGCCGCGGCCCGCCTCGTTGAGCGCCACGTGGTGGACGCGCGCCGGCAGCGAGTCGACCCAGCGGCGGTAGGCGGCCGTCTCGGTGACGGCCGCGGCCGAGAAGTGCACCACGGACGCCAGTCGCGACCGGTCCACCGAGGCGGCCAGGTCGGCCAGCGACGGCAGGAAGTCGGCCGACGGCAGCTCCAGCACTGGCCGGACACGGGTCAAGGTCAGGCGGCGCGCTGCTGGCCGGACACGGGTCAAGGTCAGGCGGCGAGCTGCTGGCCGGACACGGGTCAAGGTCAGGCGGCGACTGCTGGCCGGACACGGGTCAGCCAAGGTCAGGCGACGAGCTGCTGGCCGGACACGGGTCAAGGTCAGGCGGCGAGCTGCTGGCCGGACACGGGTCAAGGTCAGGCGGCGAGCTGCTGGCCGGACACGGGTCAAGGTCAGGCGGCGAGCTGCTGGCCGGACACGGGCCAAGGTCAGGCGGCGAGCTGCTGGCCGGACACGGGTCAAGGTCAGGCGGCGAGCTGCTGGCCGGACACGGGTCAAGGTCAGGCGGCGAGCTGCTGGCCGGACACGGGTCAGGGTCAGGCGGCGAGCTGCTGGCCGGACACGGGTCAAGGTCAGGCGGCGAGCTACGAACGAGTCAAACTCCCAGGCAGTGTGGGGAGGAAGTCAGACGACAGCCCATTGCTGCCCGAACACGGGTCAAGGTCAGGCGACGAGCTGCTGGCCGGACACGGGTCAAGGTCAGGCGGCGAGCTACCGGCGAGTCCAACTACCAGACAGTGCGGTGGGGAAGTCAAAGACGACAGCTGCATTGCTGCCCGCACGAGGTCAAGCTGAGACCTATGGGAGAGTCAAACTCCGAGACAGTGTGATATGCAAGTCATGAGCTAAGCTGCTAAGGGACACACAAAACATTTCCCAGAAGGCACATGGTCCATGATCTGTATCTGTACACTCAGTACACTGTGAATGAATTTGTGCTTGAAATAAAATGTGCGCTCTCAAATACTTCAAGGCATACTGCATACAAAGCATAGATGCACCTGGAGTGTCATAAACGTAAGCGTATGCACTAAAGCATAGTTAGACGCATATTGCATACACAGTAATGTATACACTGCCAGTTGTGTTTTGGGCTATCACCATCGACTGCGTTGGCATACAGCGCCACACTGCCGGTGCTATACCTACATATCGTTTGGACATCAGGGCATTGCGTCCTGATGTTGTCCAGGTGGACTCACCGATGAACTGCGGCCCGACCTCGAGCGGAGCGGTGACGTCAGCCGACCTGACCGTCCTGCCGTCCTGCAGCTCCACGTCCTGGCCGTTCTGAGCGCGGAACAAGAGCCGGCGTCAGTGGGCGACGGCCTCCCACAGCCAGACACTCGCGGTGGTGGCCGTGTGTTGTAGCCTTGCACCACGCTTAAGGCTACAACACACAGTGGTGCTAGCTTAAGACACGCACGGCTGCTGTAGCATCACTGAACTGCTGACGATGCCACAATCACACACCGCCGTCACCACGGAGAACAAACTTACATTTAAATCGACCTATAGTATAACAACACTAGCGCCGCTCGGGACATTCCCCAGTCCCGCGGCCCACCGGCGGAACAGTGTGGGCGGCGCCGTTAGCCGTGAATGTGCAAAAAGTGCGTCGTGAACCACCAAATAAACAAACAACAAAGTATAACAAGCGGGATAATTTCCAGCGGTTACTTCAGTATATCTCAGGAAAATGCTTGGGGGACAGTCAAAAACGTCCCAGTGCACACCATGCCCACTGACAGTTCACGATCACTTATCACATCACGTGCCATCAGCGTTGGATTTGTGCTTTGCAATCCTGGATGTGTAGGGGAAAATTATTGGGAATCAAATGTGAGGATGATGTTTTTCTTCACACCTGTGACACCAGGATCTCAGTTTGCACTTCCAATAATTCTTGAGCTCTTTATCACAGAACATTTCATTGTCAAACACTACAATTCAACTTCCAAATCAGAAAAATTGGATAATTTTCTAGAGAAGATTCACCTATGTTTTGAACTCCAAAATCCATGAACAACCTGTTGTTTTCACTCTGCGCACGATACACACAGATGGATACATACGTTCGCACATCAAATCCACATTGGAAATCCAACGCAACACCTATCTCAAATGGGGCTTGTCGATAAGAAGATGACATAATGTCTGATATAACATTTCATGTCGCATGTGGTTGGCCGTATAATGTCGCACGTTCCTGGAGATGCTGTGCGCCATTTTGTGCTCCGGTCGATATGGAATATTTGAGATTCGATTCGAAAGATGTGGTGGTGGATTGGAGTTTAGGGGCGCATCGACATCTAGGGTCATTTTGCGCCCATAACTGAAATGTAATCAATCTGCGGTGCTGCTATCATACCTCACTATTCATCTTTACGGGTGCGGGTATATCACGTCAAGGCCAGGTATATCACGTCGAATGAACATAAAAATATTCACAGACGCAACGGCCTCAGTCGTTCCCTATAAGCATACGTAAAGAAGAGTCGGTGTTCAACCTTCCTAAAATCTGGCGTCGTAGAGGATCTAGCAGTGTACAGCCAACTAAAACATGGTACATAGTAAGCGGGTTAGAACAGCGCGGACATACGGGACGGTCATTACCGGTCAACATATAACTATGTGTTGCAATGGTATGGCCTATTCTCAATCGACAGAGTATTACTTCTTCCCGACGTTTGGTTCGGTGAGAGGATAGCCATTTTCCTAGTGTCGGTTTTAAAACATTGAGCTTACTACACTTCGAATTCCAGGATCGTTGCCATTCTGATTCGAAAGGTGAAAGTTGACAGAGCATTATCAGGACCGAACATCCGCCACCCCGGATGTTCTGGCCACACCAGGCTGCCGCCGGTACCGCAGCGAGAGCGAGCCCGGCAGCCGGCAGCGGCACCTTGGGCCACACCAGACTGACCAGTACCACAGCCACCTCGAGCCACATAGACAAACGCAGCGAGCTCAGCAAACCAGCGAGCCTGGCAGCGCCCAGCGCACCTTGGGCCACACCAGACTCCGCCCAGCGCACCTCGAGCTACATGAGACAGCTAGCAACACTGCAGCGAGCTCAGCAACACCGCAGCGAGCCCGGCAGCGGCCCAGCGCACCTTGGGCCACACCACACTCAGCGACCAGTACCCTGGCACGCGCACCTCGGCCAGCCACAGCGCACCTAGCCACAGACAGCTAGCAACACTGCAGCGAGCTCAGCAACACCGCAGCGAGCCCGGCAGCGGCCCAGCGCACCTTGGGCCACACCAGACTGACCAGTACCACAGCGCACCTCGAGCCACACGCAACACTGCAGCGAGCTCAGCAACACCGCAGCAGCCGCCAGCGGCCGGGCACGCCCTGGCAGTACCACACGCACCCGAGCTCATGAACCACACCGCACAGACTCGGCCAGCACCCCAGCGAGCCCGGCAGCGGCCCAGCGCACCTTGGGCCACACCAGACTCGCCAGTACCACAGCGCACTCGAGCCACTAGACAGCTAACACGCGAGCTCAGCAACACCCAGCGAGCCCGGCAGCGGCCCAGCGCACCTTGGGCCACACCAGACTCCGGCCAGTACCACAGCGCACCTCGAGCCACATGAGACAGCTAGCAACACTGCAGCGAGCTCAGCAACACCGCAGCGAGCCCGGCAGCGGCCCAGCGCACCTTGGGCCACACCAGACTCCGGCCAGTACCACAGCGCACCTCGAGCCACATGAGACAGCTAGCAACACTGCAGCGAGCTCAGCAACACCCCAGCGAGCCCGGCAGCGGCCCAGCGCACCTTGGGCCACACCAGACTCCGACCAGTACCACAGCGCACCTCGAGCCACATAGACAGCTAGCAACACTGCAGCGAGCTCAGCAACACCGCAGCGAGCCCGGCAGCGGCCACACAGCGCACCTGGCACAGCGCAGACCCGAGCTAAGGGGAGGAACCCCCCACGCCGCGCTCCCCGCGCACACCAACCCGACCAGTACCACAGCGCACCTCCCCATGAGACAGCTAGCAACACTGCAGCGAGCTCAGCAACACCCCAGCGAGCCCGGCAGCGGCCCAGCGCACCTTGGGCCACCCAGACCTACCAGTACCACACCACCTCGAGCCACGAGACAGCTAGCAACACTGCAGCGAGCTCAGCAACACCGCAGCGAGCCCGGCAGCGGCTACCTTGGGCCACACCAGACTCGACCAGTACCACAGCGCACCTCGAGCTACATGAGACAGCTAGCAACACTGCAGCGAGCTCAGCAACACCCTAGAGAGTCCAGCGCACCTTGAGCTTGCCCAGCAGCGGGCCGGGCGGCACGCCCATCTTGACGCACTGCTCCAGCAGGAGGCGGCCCGGCCGGTCCGGCACAGAGCACACGTAGGCATACGTGACGTCACGGTCGGACAGCGGCGGCGACCGGGAGCCTGCGGCAGACGGGATCAGACAGGTCAGACCGGGGCAGTCGTGGTGGTGGGGGATTGGTGTTTAGGGGCGCGTCGACTGTCAAGGTCAGTTTGCCTTTTGACTGTTGGTTGGTCAGACATCGTCAGACATCGTCGTCGTCAGACATCGTCAGACAACGACAGCGGCCCTCCACTGTCAGCCATTATCCATATGCTACTGGTCACCACTGGCATGTGACCTAACACTATCAGAAGGCGGCCCACCACTGTCAGTATGAGAGCCACCATCGTCAGACAGCGGGTGCGGCCCACCATCGCCAGACAGCGAGCCACCATCACCAGACAGCGAGCCCACCATTGTCAGACAGCGAATCACCATCGCCAGACAGCGAGCCACCATCATCAGACAGCGGGAGCGGCCCACCATTATAAGACAGCGAGCCACCATCGCCAGACAGCGAGCCATCATCGCCAGACAGTGGGAGCGGCCCACCATTATAAGACAGCGAGCCACCATTAGACAGCGGGAGCGGCCCACCATCGCCAGACAGCGAGCCACCATCATCAGACAGCGGGAGCGGCCCACCATTATAAGACAGCGAGCCACGATCATCAGACAGCGGGAGCGGCCCACCATTATAAGACAGCGAGCCACGATCATCAGACAGTGGGAGCGGCCCACCATTATAAGACAGCGAGCCACCATCATCAGACAATGGAGCGGCCCACCATTATAAGACAGCGAGCCACCATCATCAGACAGTGGGAGCGGCCCACCATTATAAGACAGCGAGCCACCATCATCAGACAGTGGGAGCGGCCCACCATTATAAGACAGCGAGCCACCATCATCAGACAGTGGGAGCGGCCCACCATTATAAGACAGTGAGCCACCATCATCAGACAATGGGAGCGGCCCACCATTATAAGACAGCGAGCCACCATCATCAGACAGCGGGAGCGGCCCACCATTATAAGACAGCGAGCCACCATTAGACAGCGGGAGCGGCCCACCATTATAAGACAGCGAGCCACGATCATCAGACAGGAGCGGCCCACCATTATAAGACAGCGAGCCACCATCGTCAGACAGCGGGAGCGGCCCACCATCATCAGACAGCGAGCCACCATCATCAGACAGTGGGAGCGGCCCACCATTATAAGACAGCGAGCCACCATCGTCAGACAGATGGGAGCGGCCCACCATTATAAGACAGCGAGCCACCATCAGACAGCGGGAGCGGCCCACCATTATAAACAGCGAGCCCACCATTATAAGACAGCGAGCCACCATCGTCAGACAGCGGGAGCGGCCCACCATCGCCAGACAGCGAGCCACCATCATCAGACAGCGGGAGCGGCCCACCATTATAAGACAGCGAGCCACCATCATCAGACAATGGGAGCGGCCCACCATTATAAGACAGCGAGCCACCATCATCAGACAGTGGGAGCGGCCCACCATTATAAGACAGCGAGCCACCATCATCAGACAATGGGAGCGGCCCACCATTATAAGACAGCGAGCCACCATCATCAGACAGTGGGAGCGGCCCACCATTATAAGACAGCGAGCCACCATCATCAGACAATGGGAGCGGCCCACCATTATAAGACAGCGAGCCACCATCAGCAGAGGGAGCGGCCCACCATTATAAGACAGCGAGCCACCATCCACTCAGACAGTGGGAGCGGCCCACCATTATAAGACAGCGAGCCACCATCATCAGACAGTGGGAGCGGCCCACCATTATAAGACAGCGAGCCACCATCATCTAGACAATGGGAGCGGCCCACCATTATAAGACAGTGAGCCACCATCAGACAGTGGGAGCGGCCCACCATTATAAGACAGCGAGCCACCATCATCAGACAATGGGAGCGGCCCACCATTATAAGACAGCGAGCCACCATCATCAGACAGTGGGAGCGGCCCACCATTATAAGACAGCGAGCCACCATCATCAGACAGTGGGAGCGGCCCACCATTATAAGACAGCGAGCCACCATCATCAGACAGCGAGCCACCATCGTCAGACAGTGGAAGCGGCCCACCATTATAAGACAGCGAGCCACGATCATCAGACAGCGGGAGCGGCCCACCATTATAAGACAGCGAGCCACCATCATCAGACAGCGGGAGCGGCCCACCATTATAAGACAGCGAGCCACGATCATCAGACAGCGGGAGCGGCCCACCATTATAAGACAGCGAGCCACCATTAGACAGCGGGAGCGGCCCACCATTATAAGACAGCGAGCCACCATCATCAGACAGCGGGAGCGGCCCACCATTATAAGACAGCGAGCCACCATCATCAGACAGCGGGAGCGGCCCACCATTATAAGACAGCGAGCCACCATCAGCTAGATGGGAGCGGCCCACCATTATAAGACAGCGAGCCACCATCAGACAGTGGGAGCGGCCCACCATTATAAGACAGCGAGCCACCATCATCAGACAATGGGAGCGGCCCACCATTATAAGACAGCGAGCCACCATCATCAGACAGTGGAAGCGGCCCACCATTATAAGACAGCGAGCCACCATCATCAGACAGCGGGAGCGGCCCACCATTATAAGACAGCGAGCCACCATCATCAGACAGTGGGAGCGGCCCACCATTATAAGACAGCGAGCCACCATCAGACAATGGGAGCGGCCCACCATTATAAGACAGCGAGCCACCATCAGACAGTGGGAGCGGCCCACCATTATAAGACAGCGAGCCACCATCAGACAGTGGGAGCGGCCACCATTATAAGACAGCGAGCCACCATCATCAGACAGTGGGAGGCCCACCATTATAAGACAGCGAGCCACCATCTAGACAATGGGAGCGGCCACCATTATAAGACAGCGAGCCACCATCATCAGACAGTGGGAGCGGCCCACCATTATAAGACAGCGAGCCACCATTACAGACAGTGGGAGCGGCCCACCATTATAAGACAGCGAGCCACCATCATCAGACAATGGGAGCGGCCCACCATTATAAGACAGCGAGCCACCATCAGACAGTGGGAGCGGCCCACCATTATAAGACAGCGAGCCACCATCATCAGACAGTGGGAGCGGCCCACCATTATAAGACAGCGAGCCACCATCATCAGACAGTGGGAGCGGCCCACCATTATAAGACAGCGAGCCACCATCAGACAATGGAGCGGCCCACCATTATAAGACAGCGAGCCACCATCAGACAGTGGAAGCGCCCACCATTATAAGACAGCGAGCCACCATCGCCAGACAGCGGGAGCCACCATCATAGACAGCGAGCCACCATCATCAGACAGAACCACCATCGCCAGACAGCGAGCCACCATCATCAGACAGCGAGCCACCATTATAAGACAGCGAGCCACCATTATCAAACAGCGAGCCACCATCGTCAGACAGTGGAAGCGGCCCACCATTATAAGACAGCGAGCCACGATCATCAGACAGCGGGAGCGGCCCACCATTATAAGACAGCGAGCCACCATCATCAGACAGCGAGCCACCATTATAAGACAGCGAGCCACCATCATCAGACAGCGACCCACCATTATAAGACAGCGAGCCACCACCATCAGACAGCGAGCCACCATCGTCAGACAGCGAGCCACCATCGTCAGACAGCGAGCCACCATCGTCAGACAGTCGGGAGCGGCCCACCATTGTTGGCGGCCGGCGCCTGGGGCCGCGGCGGTGGGTCGCCGCCGCCGCCGCCCGTCCGCTCGTAGGCGAAGTAGTCGGCCGGCGGCGAGCTCGGCCGGCCGGTGTCCGCTGGCGCCACCTCGCGACTGACGGCGGCTCCCAGCAGCGGCACAGCGCGCACCTGTCACACACAGCGGCACCTGTCACACACAGCTCACACCTGTCACACACAGCGCGCACCAGTCACACACAGCGCGCACCTGTCACACACAGCGGCACCTGTCACACACAGCTCGTATCTGTCACATACGGCGACACAGCAGGTACCTGTCACACACAGCGGCACATAACACACCTGCCACACACAGCGATAGTTAGTTATTAGGGCGCAGCGACTACATTGGTCACACACAGCGATAGTTAGTTATTAGGGCGCAGCGACTACATTGGTCACACACAGCGATAGTTAGTTATTAGGGCGCAGCGACTACATTGGTCACACACAGCGATAGTTAGTTATTAGGGCGCAGCGACTACATTGGTCACACACAGCGATAGTTAGTTATTAGGCGCAGCACTACATTGGTCACACACAGCATAGTTATTATTAGGACGCAGCGACTACATTGGTCACACACAGCGATAGTTAGTTATTAGGGCGCAGCGACTACATTGGTCACACACAGCGATAGTTAGTTATTAGGGCGCAGCGACTACATTGGTCACACAGAGCGATACATAACGCACATGTCACATGCAGCAGCACAGTGTGCACCTGTCGCACACAGCAGTGTGGTGGTTGGTTATTGGTTTTACGACACAGCGACCGTTGAGTCATGTAGCGTCGCCAATCTCTCGCGCCGATTGGTCGCGGGCGAAGAGTAGCGACAGGTGAGACTCGAACCCACAACATTTCGACTGTGAGACGAGCAACTTACCCCTAGAATACTCGTCCCCTCACATAGCAGTGTGATGCACAGCTGTTACAAAAAGTGATACAGCATGCACCTATCACAGACCGCTGCATGGGACGCACTTGTCACACATACACGTTCCTCATTAAACTATTTGACCAAGATGAAAGCCTTCTTCCAACTTGATCATTTTCCACTATCGTTTCCGAATTTGGACGTACTGATTTCAGGTAAATTGGCTGACGTGTCATCCAAAATAGTTGGCCACTGGGTCGGCCCGACCAGGGGCAAACCGAGACACGTCATCACTCCAATTTCTGACACGTCATCATTCGAATGTCCAACACACGTCATCTCTCGTATGTTCGACACACGTCATCACTCGCCCGCGGTGGAAGACAAGTTCAAGCCTACCCCACAATTTTTTTTAAAAAGTGATTTCCCTCCAGAAGGCACCAACACGTTTACAAACTCGAGTATTCCCACGGTCACTTCCACGAACACTGTTACATTTCGAGTAACTAGAATGTCCTCCCAGCGATTGCTGGATTATTTTCCTCATTTACCAGTAAAAAAAATGCTGTTCCTGCTTTGTCACCCATTCTGTAGCACCTGGTTGGTTGGGCATTTGGATTTAGGGGCGCATCGACTATGTTGGCAATACACCGCCCTAATCATGTGCACTAACATAGGAACAGTCTCCCACCTTGGTTGGTTATTTGGGCTTAGGGGCGCATCGACTGCATCGGCCATACAGCGCCTGTCTCCCACCTTCATGGCGGCGATGGATATTGGCTTTTATGAGGCACGGGCTGTTTTGTTGACACAGCATGTCCAGTTTCTCACACAGTCAGGACATAGTTGCGGTCACAATCCACTCGCGCCGGGATTAAAATAATGGTTTTTCGTTGGGTGTGAGATGTCGAAACGAGCACAGTAGGATGTCGAAATTTGCCATGGAATTAGTGTCATTTAAAATGCTTTTGATGTCTCATACTCAACATTGAGCTTATGCCTTAGTTACTTATGACTGTACATTTATCATTTGTTTTGATATGCATAATTTAAGAGCTATATACGGGATAGAGAATAATAACTATGTTATACACTGGTATTGTATGCCAGATCACATTATAGGTAATCCCTTTAATTGAAATTGCGCTGCGAAATGTTCGTATATCACCATTCCTTATCGAGAGCATACACATGCTACATATAGACGAGATACTGTTAGAAAGGAGACACAAAGACTTCATAAGTATACATCAAGGAGCGGGATGTCGATACTTCTTGGAGAAGGATGTTGATTGAGTATTCAGAGTGATATATCCCACCCTATTTCACGAATATTTTATCACCGACTCGCGCTCACTGTCCACCACGGCCACGGTCCACCACGGTCACGGTCCACTGCCGTCACAGTCCACTCGCGGTCACGGTCCACCACGGTCACGGTCCACCACGGTCACGGTCCACCACGGTCACGGTCCACTCGCAGTCACAGTCCACCACGGTCATGATCCACGGTCCACTCACGGTCCACCACGGTCACTGTCCACTCGCGGCCACGGTCCACCACAGTCACGGTCCACCACGGTTACGGTCCACTCGCAGTCAGTCCACCACGGTCACGGTCCACTCACAGTCCACTCGCAGTCACGGTCCACCACGGTCACGGTCCACTCGCGGTCACGGTCCACCACGGTCACGGTCCACTCGCGGTCACAGTCCACTACGGTTACAGTCCACCGCAGTCACGGTCCACCACGGTCACGGTCCACTCGCGGTCACGGTCCACTCGCGGTCACGGTTCACCACGGTCACGGTCCACTCGCAGTCACGGTCCAGCACGGTCACGGTCCACTCGCAGTCACAGTCCACCACAGTCGCGGACAAACGGCAGCGACAGGCGAGACTCGAACCCGCAACCTTCCGGTCGGGAGCCGGACATCCCACCCCAGCCCGTTCACCCGTCTCAACCGCCGTCGCGCTCACCGTCAGGCCCGAGTGCACAAAGTCCGTGTTGACGTCACAGCGATGCGACACCTGCATTCCGCGCAGCTGGATGAAGCTGCGCGTGTCCTGGTAGAGCGAACTCTGCGACAGAGGACAGACAGGTGCAGAGGTACGGCGGGGCACTTACAACACGTACAGGATGGGGTGCACACCACACAGAAGGGATGGACGGACAGGGTACACACACCCATAAGGGAGGGACCGGCGGAGTACCGACTACACAGAACACTCACCAAATGATTACTTGCGTTGCGTTTTCTGGCCCGTCAGCCGCGAGGACAGTTGGTGGCCATAACTACTAGAAGTGCAACACGCAACTACTCGAAATTAATTGGACTACTCTGGTATTTATGGGGGGATGGCAGTGGTGAGGTGTCGGGCTATGGGTACCAAAGCCCGGGCTGGCTCTAGCGGCCACCCCCCCCACCCCCCCACAAAAAGGCCCTAGCCGTGATGTGTGCATAAAGTGTGTCGTGAACCATCCAATAAACAAACAACAAACCTTGATATTTATTACATGGTGAGCTGCAATCTCGCCCTGGTGCCTGCGGCCACGATGGATGGCAGAAAACGTTACATCAGAAAGGAAGCGAGGGAATCGTCGCGAGGGAATCGATTCAATCACGTGTGGACCGACGACTGCAAAAACTTGGAGGAAATGCATGTTTACGCCGAGGTGACGCCGTCGCTCCTGGGCTCCTCGGCAAACGTGGAGCAGATCAGGATGTGACTCACTAGTCCAGACACTCCTAGAGACACTCACCAAACTGGGTGGGACACTCACCTGTTGGGCCACTCACCAGGCTTAGCAGGACACTCACCGGTCAGGGTACTCACCATACACGACACCCCGACGAGACACCCACCAGTCGGGACATGCACTAGACCAGATGGGACACTCAACAGTCTGGACACTCACCACTCAAGACACGCACCAGACCAGGTGGGACACTCACCAGACGAGACACCCACCAGTCGGGACATGCACCAGACCAGATGGGACACTCACCAGTCGGGACACTCACCAACGTGAAGACACACACCAGACCAGGTGGGACACTCACCACAGACGAGACACTCACCAGCTGACACTCACCAGTCGGGACACTCACCAGACGACCAGACACTCACCAGTCAAAACGCACCAGACCGACGAGCACTCACCAGACGAGACACTCACCAGACGAGACATCCACCAGTCGGGACATGCACCAAACCAGGTGGGACACTCACCAGTCGGGACACTCACCAGTCTGGACACTCACCAGATGTGACCGGACACTCACCAGGCCGGGCGGACCGTGCAGCGTGATCGCCGGCACGCCGACGTCGTTGATCGTGAGCAGCGCGCCCAGCACGCCGCCTACGTTGCGCCACGAGTTCGCCGTGATGAAGACGTTCTCGAGCCGCGCCAGCCGCGTGCGCCGCTCGCTCGACAGACGCTGCGTGCCCTCGCCGCAGTTGAAGAGGTAGCTGCCGGGACGAGTAGTCTAGGGGTGAGTTGCTTGTCTCGCAGTCGAAAGGTTGTGGGTACGAGTCTCACCTGTCGCTGCTCTTCGCCCGCGACCAGTCGGCGTGAGAGACTGGCGACGCTGCATGGCTCAGCGGTCTATGTGGCGTACAACCAATAACCAGCCGAAGAGGTAGCTTCCGGCGGGCAGGACATGCGCAGCCGGAGCGGTGGTTAGTGGTTATTGGCTTTACGACATGTCGACCGTCGAGTCATGTAGCGTGCCCAATCTCCCACGCCGATTGGTCGAGGACGAAGAGTAGCGACAGGCGAGATTCAAACCTATAATCTTTCGATTGTGGACGGGGGGGTTACGACACATCGGCCGCTCAGCATACAGCGTCGCCATCGCCCGGATGGGTCGCGGGCGAAGACCGTAGCACTGGCTGAGACTCGAACCCCGATACACCCATCTGTCTATTGTGAGACGGGCAACTTGCCCCTGGACTATTCGCTCCCCGTGGCGGTGGAGCACGCACAAACACCCATGGGCACGCGTTTGGGGTAGTTGCCGCCGCGGGCGACAGGCTCGGTCGGTGGCGTTGGGGCGGCCAAGACGGCGGAACACACATCATTAGCCAGGGGCACGCGGCCGTCGGAGGTAGGCTGATGGGGATGAGGCGGCCATGGCAGTGGAACACACATCATTAGCCAGGGGCACGCGGCCGTCGGAGGTAGGTTGATGGGGATGAGGCGGCCATGGCAGTGGAAGACACATCATTAGTCAGGAGCACGCGGCCGTCGGAGGTAGGTTGATGGGGGTGAGGCTGCCATGGCAGTGGAACACACATCATTAGCCAGGGGCACGCGGCCGTCGGAGGTAGGTTGATGGGGATGAGGCGGCCATGGCAGTGGAACACACATCATTAGCCAGGGGCACGCGGCGTCGGAGGTAGGTTGATGGGGGTGAGGCGGCCATGGCAGTGGAAGACACACCAGTATCCCGGGGCACGTGACCGTCGGAGACATCTGGGCCGCCAATCGGCCGGTGTGATCGCCACGGCTCCGGCCGTACCGGCGGCAGACTGAGACACGGTACAACACAAGCGTGCGAGTGTTGAAGACGGGGACGCGATGGTCAACAGGGACTGCATATGTATCACGTCTGGAAGTTTGTACGGGCCAGTGACTCGATGCGAGAGTCGCCGCACAACATAATTAGCGCAGCAGCACTGCGCTAGCACCCGACGCTGCATGAGAAACGTCATACGCTTAACCCACCTTCCGATAGTTTATTCGTGTATTGGGTGCCCCCTAGGAAGTGCCGGGTTGAGAAATGGCACGAGTGGGGCCAGCGTTGAACCCGGGATCTTAGTACCCAGAGCGCAACATCAAACCACTCGATCACTCCCGCCCCTACCATCATTTCCTTGCATTTCCTTTATTGCACTATGCTAGGGAGGTATCCTCCTCACTCCTCAAGTGGTTGGTTAGCTATTTGGGCTCAGGGGCGCATCGACTGCTTCGGTCATACATTACCCAGCTCCTCAAGTGGGGGAAGCAGGACCGTGCAAGTGGAATTTGCCACGCCAACTGGTGCTGTCACTCGCTACGATATATCCAGCTGCTTCGTTTCACAGTGCTGCCACTCTCTCACGCAGAATGGTCGCAGGCTAGCGAAGCCCAGGAGGGAAGCCAGTCTTGAGCATGCACACCTTGGGCTGCAGGTCTCAGCCGGTACGCGTTCACCGCAACACCACAAGACTGCACGTTGTCAGTGGCAGCAGCGGTGTCACTCAGCCTCGCCTGCTGGGACCTCACCTGTTGGGACCTCGCCTGCTGGAGACCTAGCCTGCTGGGACCTCGCCTGCTGGGACCTCACCTGCGCCTGTGCCGAGCTCACCTGCTGGGACCTCACCTGTTGGAACCTCGCCTCGCATGGGGACCTCGCCTGCTGGGACCTCACCTGCTGGGAACTCAGCCTGCTGGGAACTGCCTGCTGGGACCTCGCCTCCTGGGACCTCACCTGCTGGGACCTCACTTGCTGGGACCTCACCTGCTGGGACCTCACCTGCTGGGACCTCGCCTGCTGGGACCTCGCCTGCTGGGACCTCACCTGTTGGGACCTCACCTGCTGGGACCTCACCTGCTGGGACTGCAGCACAACAGACATCAGCTGGGACACTGCACCTACAGGGCATCACCTGATGGTACGCTGCTGCACAACAGGGCATCAGCTGATGGTACACTGCAACACAAAAGACATCAGCTGATGTGTACACTGCAGCACAACAGGACATCAGCTGATGGTACACTGCAGCACAACAGGGCATCAGCTGATGGTACACTGCGGCACAACAGGGCATCAGCTGATGGTACACTGCAGCACACAGGGATCACGGACATGCAGCTGAGCTGGTACACTGCAGCACAACAGGGCATCAGCTGATGGTACACTGCA
Source organism: Imbricaverruca yamaguchii (assembly GCA_034440575.1). Lineage (NCBI taxonomy): Eukaryota > Metazoa > Arthropoda > Thecostraca > Neoverrucidae > Imbricaverruca > Imbricaverruca yamaguchii. Next base: position 922 of record JAOTOL010000559.1, on the reverse strand, counting down.
GCAAGGCATCAGCTGATAGTACACTGCAGCACAACAGGACATCAGCTGATGGTACACTGCAGCACAACAGGAACATCAGCTGATGGTACACTGCAGCACAACAGGGCATCAGATGATGGTACACTGCAGCACAACAGGACATCAGCTGATGGTACACTGCATCACAACAAGACATCAGCTGATGATACACTACAGCACAACAGGCCATCATCTGATGGTACACTGCAGCACAACAAAGACATCAGCTGATGATACACTGCAGCACAACAGGCAATCATCTGATGGTACACTGCAGCACAAACAGGGCATCAGCTGATGGTACACTGCAGCACAACAGGGCATCAGCTGATGGTAAACTGCAGCACAACAAGGCATCAGCTGATGGTACACTGCAGCACAACAGGGCATCAGCTGATGGTACACTGCAGCACAACAGGGCATCAGCTGATGGTACACTGCAGCACAACAGGACATCAGCTGATGGTACACTGCAGCACAACAGGACATCAGCTGATGGTACACAGCACCACAATGAGACATCAGCTGACACAATCCTGACCATGTCAGGATTGAAACCCACCACCACTGTTTTGGAAAGCAGATGCCTAAACCAACTTCCCAAATTTATAATATATTAGCCAGAATATGTGATGTAAGCATGCCAACTGGACATATATCTATTGCCTTGCTGTTCTCCAACAAAGTTGGGTATGCTCATTATGCACCACCTGTTCAAAATAAAGAAAAAATGCAACATAACCTAAACCAACCTAATTCTCAATGCAAGAACATGAACTATTTAGACTAACAATTTCCAAGGTTGTTTCTGTAAAAATCAGATTTATAAAATATAGCCTGATCAAACCTAAATTTGCCTGAACTACATACTTACCTACTAAACTAACCTACATATTTTAAAGAT
>JAOTOL010000558.1:0-85903 GCA_034440575.1 Imbricaverruca yamaguchii | reverse complement strand
GAGTTTTGGTCACACCCCCAGCCCATCAAAGGTCAGTGACCCCACCCCAATGGGGTGGAAAATCAATTTCATCGCACAGACCTGGGAGTGGGCTTATTTAAAAGCTTTCACTGAGCAGAACAAACTTTAATTTGGACAAAATGTTCGAATCACAATATTTATTGTTTTATGCGCCCATTTCAGATCCAACGCAACCGGAAATAACGAGCGGTTATCAGAGTAAAGCATTGCGGTGATCGCCGTGACTTGGTCCGTGAAGAAATCTATTTAGAAATGATAGAAGGGTTGTTTCGAGACGGTAACATACTATTTTCAGTTTAGTCCATTATTTTGACCTATTGACCTATTCACATATATATACCCATTGACAAATATTTGACCTATTGGCAACTCACAGTGGCACATCAACATCAGTTAATCAACATCACTATGTTAGATTCAGGTCGAACTGTGAGAATGAGAGTGCACCAGAACAGTGAAGTAGATGCACATTTAACGCGATAATGTACAATACTATGGCAAAACAATCCGTTTCTCATCTGCGCTTCATCTGTGCCAGCTACGTTACACTGTTTGCTCAGTCGTAGCTTCATGCCGTCAGCATGCACGATGCACAGTCAGCTCATTTTTCTGCATTGACGGGACCGCAGCCCGGTGTGAACTCGCCACTACGATCATACGACTTCCAGCAGGCTGAACATCAGCCAAGATCTTGGCCCCACGAATGGTGCTAGATCACGTGACGCGTCAAGGAGGGATGTCTTCTGGAAGGTCGGCTTCCCGGAGGATGCTCCATCGGTCGTGTGTGGTCCAGGAGAGCTTGCACCATTGCGAGCTTCTCCTCTGCCGGGACTTCACTGTCGAAGAGGGTGAGCATGACGTTCTCCTATGTCAGGTACCACAGATGCCTTGTTAGACTGCCGAGTCGCCTCAGCCACAGCAGGATCGTGAAGCGCGTACGCGTGCATCTCTTTCCATAGCAGCAAGTCGAGCCGAGGGGCTGCTGCTGGCACACTTGCCTGTAGGAAGAAGGAGGCGTGGTAGAGCACGATATACTCGGCCATCCTCTTCATCAGGTCGCGCTCCACGGACGCCATGTACCCTGTTGCCTCGTCGACTTCAAAGAGGAGTGCCATTTTCAGGATGTAGAGGCCATGGTGCATGAATCGAGGCCATGGTGCATGAATCGAGCCTGGTGGTGGCCCACCAGTCCGAGGCTTCACCATGCGGCGCCCAGGTGCACTTCACCATGCTCGCAATGGTGCAAGCTCTCCTGGACCACACACGACCGATGGAGCATCCCTCCGGGAAGCCGACCTTCACGAAGACCTCCATCCTGGACGCGTCACATGATTTAGCACCATTCGTGGGGCCAAGATCTTGGCTGATGTTCAGCCTGCTGAACAACAGACGCGCAACAGGACCACCAGGCAAGACAGCAATCTGCATGTGCCCAGATCGCGAACGAACATGGGCAAGCGACGTTTTTGTAGTCGTGCGGCTAGACTGTATAATGCCTTGCCGCCCGATCTGACTCGGCTACCCGTCCCCCTTTGGGCCGCACAAAAGGACTTTTTTTTTTTTTTTTTTTTTTTTTTTTTTTTTTTTTTTTTTTTTTTTTTTTTTTTTTTTTTTTTTTTTTTTCTTTTTTTTTTTTTTTTTTGGGGGGGGTTATAATATCCAAGAGCTAATTGTGGATGGCCTTAATACATGTCTGTTCTGTTCTGTTCTGTTCTGGGCCTTGGTTGAAAAACCATCCAAGTCAGTGGGCAGATGACGATGAGTATGTTCGAGTGGAGAATGAAATGCAGCAGTTGTCAGTCGTGAATGACGCAGCCGAGCGTGTTAAGAACATTACCGAGTACGCAGACATGGCTAGAGATGGCAGAGTTAGAAGTCGTATGATCGCAGTGGCGTGTTCACACCGGGCTGCGGTCTCGTCAATGCGGAAAAGTGAGCTGGCTGTGCATCGTGCATGCTGACGGCATGAGACTACGACTGAGTAGACAGTGCAACGTGGTTGGCACAGATGAAGCGCAGATGAGAAACGAATTGATTTTCCATAGCATTGTACATTATCGCGTTAAATGTGCATCTACTTCACTGTCATCGTGCACTCTCATTCTCACAGTTTGACCTGTATCTAACATAGTGATGTTGATTAGCATACTGATGTTGATGTGCCACTGTGAGTTGCCAATAGGTCAAATATATGTCACTAGGTAAATGTCAATAGGTCAAAATAATGGACTAAACTGAAAATAGTATGCTACTGTCTCGAAACCACCCTTCTATCACTTCAAAATACATTTCTTCACGGACCAAGTCACGGCGATCACTGCAATGCTTTACTCTGATAACCGCTCGTTATTTCCGGTTGCGTTGGATCTGAAATAGGCGCATAAAACAATAAATATTGTGATTCGAACATTTTGTTTGAATTAAAGTTTGTTCTGCTCAATGAAAGTTTTTAAATGAGCCCACTCCCAGGTCTGTGCGATGAAACTGGTTTTCTACCCCGTTGGGGTGGGGTCACTGACCTTTGAAGGGCTGGGGGACCAAAACTTAAAGGAGAGGGACCAAACTTGGTCAGCTTAGTCTTTGTGTAAAATAGCACCCCGTTTTTGTTGGGCAACTTGCACGGCCAAAAAGTTTTTTTGGGACACCCTAATGTACAAGCCTACTTTATTGCGTGGTTCTCTGGGTCGATTACAATACTGGAACGTTGGTGTCAAAATCGCCCAGAAACCAGACTGCCAAGTGCCTTGCCACGAAGCAAGGTGGAGTACGCAGCAAGAAATAAGCGAGGTGAAACTGAGGACGGAACTAGAGAAAGTGCGGGTGTAAGACAGAGGACAGGGCATAACAAGGCGAAGAGCATCGGAGCCAGGGACAGGGTAAGACAGGAAAGTGTGAGGCAGAAAGAAGGGCATGGCAGAACGCACAAGACAGATAGCAGGGCAGAGGCCAGGTACAAGACAGAGGACGGTGCAAGGAGGATAAAGGGTGTGGCAAGGCAAAACTCATGCGGACTGGGCACACATACAAAAATCAAGGCAGATGGCATGGCAAGACAAAGGGTAAATGCGAAGCAGAAGACAGAGCACAGCAAGCCAAGGATAATGGAAAGGCAAGAAACACAGCGTCACGAAGGGAAACAAGACAAAGGATGAGGAAAGGGCATGGCAGATAATGGGGCGCATGATAGCACTAACACAGGGCAGGGAAAGGACATATGGCAAGACAGGGCAGGGGAACGGCAAGGCAGGGACACGACAAAACAGAGAACAGGGAATGACAGAGGCCATAGCGGTGGGCGAACAATTACAGTATAAGACAATAACATTAGCATTTTTATACAATGGAGAATTTGCTGGTTTAAGGTTGGAGAAGCAACATTGTGTTGCTCTATCATCAGACATGTACGCAATTTACTGGTGCGGATTTGATAGTGCCCCCTCCACCAACTTCATTGAGGTTAAAATGAAAAGGGTTAAAAAAGGGAACGAAACCAATCGGAAAAGAAGAATGGGTGATTCTGTCGTATTTTCATACCTTAAAAAATGAGCTGCCAACACCTTTCTGGACGTAATATGCCTTTCTCGTGGTGATGGCAATATGCACCAACTCGCTTGCTTCTATTAATGTGTTAATTATATTAATCTTCTATTAATGTGTTAAAAAAGGCTTCTTTGAAGTACTGCTATCTGACGAAGCATGCATGAACGATCTTATTCGGAAATAAGGCATTCGCCGGTCGGTGCATTAATTATTTCTTGCTTCCATGGATCGTTTTTTCTTTGCTCTCAAAGTAGTGAGCTTTCAGAAACGAACAGTCTGAAGCAATCATTATATTGAAGTTGCAACCACTAGTATAACGGCCAGCAGCATGATTAAAAACGAGCAAATCAATGCGAAATGTGCGTCGAACTCGTTATTACGAGCCTCCACACCCATAAGCAACGATTGATGCCCAAAAACTGATCTCTGCATCACACAGAAATGTAGCCATTTCTGTGCTTGTCATGAAGTGTCGCGAAGTTTCATCGACATTGTAGTGTTAATCTGTTCGGCTGCACAGATAAACACTAAAGGCTACCGCTAGCGAACAACAATGGTAGCATAGTAAATATGGACAAACCAGAAACCCGACACACGAGATCGGCCCGAGGCATGAAGCACGAAACATCACGCAGTTATTCACACCGATCGGCCATAATCTGGTCAGAACATGCTTAGGTCATCAGGGTGGCGTCCGTTGGTCCAAATATAATGCAAAACATTAACCAAGGCCAACATATCCACCAAGTACGAAATTCAGAATGCAGTCATACAATTTCACTAATAGCTTGATCAGAAAAGAGTGATAGATTAAACGTGTTTTAAGACTGAATACGCATCATAGACGTACGAATAGGTCAACTCAAAACAGCAGTGTATGCAATGCTCGTCCATGGCGTATGTGTCAATTCGTAACCAGCATGCCCTTATTTCTTCTTCGTTGAGTGTGACTTAGAAACTCCAACGTTTCCTACAGTACGCATATAAATGTACTATAGCTGACCTGTTTGTAAAAAAACATCAATCGTGGGATAATACACAGGAACAGAAACCAGCCAGCGAAAGGTGATGGCAATAATATTGTGTACAAACTAATCAACAAATCCCCAGACCAGATAATGGTGCACACGTGTTGCCGGATTTGCACGCATTCTCAGGCTTCCAGACAAGACGAGACGTTTCGTTAGACAAAGTCTCACACGTCATCGAGCTCCCGGTCGGCCTCTGACAGCAGCTCCGAGTTTCGAGTTTGGTAATCTTGCGTTCCTTTTGGGCGCCGCTTCTTTTGCGCGCTACCTCCACCTCCTCGCTGGCCATCGTGGACCTGCTTCAAGGTTTTCTTCAGAACATTTTTGTCGTTCAAATCGAGGTTTCCATCGAAGTACATCCGGTTGACCTGGTCAAGAAACTGGCTAACTTTGTCGGGTAGTTCTTGCACGTTTTGGGCTTCCTTGACTTCAGTGCGATTTTGTTTGTGTTCTTTGACAAGGCTCTTCAGTGGGCTAACCGTGTTATCGCCCATGCTGAAGAACCGTTTGAAGCGACCCACCAGGTAGTCGATCACTTCGTAGTCGTTGGGCTGCTTGCTCAAGTCATTCTTCACTTGCTCGAAGCCCTTGAGAATGATGGTGAGCAGAACCTAGAAAAGCGAAACCGAGCGGTCACCAGAGCACAGTGGTGGACAACAAGTACGCCAGCAAAACCTGAAGGACAGCAGAAAACATGCCCGCAGAACCCGAATTGCATGAGCAAACACGTCAGCAAAACCTGAATTGCAGCAGCAAATACGTCAGCAGAAACTGCAGCGCAGCAACAAATAGTCAACAGAACCTGCGAAGGACAACACACATGTCAGCAGAACCTGCGAAGGACGGCATACATGTCAGCAGAACTTGACAGATTGCCGAAGGCACGGTAGCTTGTTCGCGCCGAAAAAGAAAAAAGCGAAGCAATTTCATGTCAAATTTGTATGGAAAAAGTAGTACACGCAATGGGACTTTTCTATTGAGAGCTCTGGAATCCCATAAAAAACAATTTTCGCATGCAGATACTATGACTCCACAAAAACGTTTGCTTCAAACATCTGATCGTTAACTAGGAATATATGTACATATATACAAACATATATATATATATATATATATATATATATATATATATATATATATATATATATATATATATATAAAAGAACAGTGAAAAATTAGACATGTGTGGTGCCCTGGGCAAATCCGGTACGCTATTAGACAATAGATCCAAGTGAAGCTAATTTTGATCATATGGTATCATCTCGCACCCTGGCCTCAAAAGCCGTTCCGATGACGTTTAGTACCAAAACTACATCGTTTGTCAGGTAAAGAAATATAAAAGAAATATTTGTTTACATCTAGCCACATGTACCTCGGATGAGCCATTCGACTTTAGTCTTCCCGTCAGTTGATGCGCCCTAAAGCCCTAATAACTAACTAACTAACTCTTTGAACTCGCCATTGAATAATTCTCTATTAAGATGATATTAGCGATAGTGTTGGTGGCCACTGTTTTAGCATTGGTTGGTGGACAATTGTGTGCACTTAACGTGGGACCCTATAAAGTTAGCCCCGCAGTGCTAGGAACCTCGTAGCTGATACGTGTCTGGACCATCCAATCGATGTTGCGACATGTGGCAGTGAATATGCTGTCAATCAAGACCTGTCGGCGGTAATGCCTGCTGAGAATGACCTGTTGATTTGAAGAGAACGTAGATGAGGCTGAATCGAAGAAGTTATATCATAAGACATGGCTTGCAATGCTTCTCGGCTGAAGTTAATGGAATATCTGGAAGCTTCGCTTGTTCATGTTTTGCACAAACTGCATGGCCGAGTTAATGCTTTACCAAATTTTCAACGTCAATTATACAAAACTGCTTTGGAGGTCAACCCTGGGAGAACCCTGCGGAAAAAATATTAGGCATTCTTAAGTCATTTCTCTTCCTGGTCGGAGACGGATTCAGGATGGTGAAGGGGTTTATGACACCTTAGCGCTTGTAGGGTATCCACGATGAAGATGGGATGCACCTCCAGGCGGAAAGGCACCAGGCCGGGAGTGCACCTTCACATCCGCTGAACGCAATATTTTAGTAGGAGGCGCCCTTCCGAATGGAAAACGTACCACTGTGGAAAGCTCGAGTGCACCCACATCCGCTCAGCGAATTCTATTTCCAGCCGAAAGCGTCCCTCCGAAATGAAAGCACCCCTGTGACAAGCTGAAATGCACTTCCCACCCCTGCTCAAGGAGCTTCTCATCCCAAGTGCCTCTCCAGGTGGAAATGCTCCCATTGAAAATTACGCCCCGCTCCGTTGACGACATTCTAAAGTTGTTAGTTATTTCTGTAATTACAAGCATAAATGCATGCTTTTGGAAAATAATAAGTGCAGACAATAATTTTTAAAGGATCAGGGCATGTAGTTGAAAATGCAGATTAGAAAAGCTTCACGAAATACAAATTGGTCAGATAATGACAAAGTTGCACCCAAGCACGTTTGTTTTTCGGTTGCTCCTCACAACTAGTCTGTCCAAGCATTTGGGAGAATGAGACACTTTTGGCTATCGGTAGGTGCGTCATTACCATTTCGTTAACCCTCCCTCACCCGCGTAGGGTTGATGCAATACCCTAAGGTTCTTTTGCGATCATTTTTAAACCGCTCGTTACCGCTTTCCATACCTGAAAAATAATCCCCCTTGGCCCATAACTTCATATCGGGGCTCCAAACAAATGCAACGGGCACAACAAAATCTAGCGCCGGGCCCGACAATTTATGCCGGGGCCCGCGAAACTTCAGCTGGGGCCAGCCAAGTACAACGCTCCAAGCGAAGCCGCGCCGGGACCCTTAAATTTCGCGCCTAGGACCCAAAATTCCCGTCGGTAGTCCCCACAAAAATGGTTCTCTCAGGGACCTCACAAAATTGGCGTTGATAGCTCGAAATAAGCACTGCTTGGCCCCCAAAAAATGCTATCGGAACTTTTCTATTGAGAGCTCTGGAATCCCATAAAAAACAATTCTCGCATGCAGATACTATGACTCCAAAAACCCTTAAACCACTTAACTAGAATATTATATTACGGAACCAAATAAAATGTCAAGACAGAGTCCCCAAGATAAGGAAGGATTCACCAAAAATAGATGTCCGAGATATGCGGATCGCTCCGGAGCCCCCCAAAACATACCATCAGATGCCTTCAAAAATGTGCACAGCCCGGAACAAAAAAACGCATAAGAGCTCTAATAATCTGGCGGGACACAAATATGTAGCTGAGGACCCAAAACAAAATCAGATCAGGTCTCGGACTTTAAAAATTCAGAAGTCGTTAAAAACGCGCCAGGTACGAAAACTGGCGCCGGGTCCACCCGGAAACACGACAAATTATACCAGAGCTTCCAAAATCGTGTTGTGGTCACACAAATGTTTCACAGATAAGCACAACAGGATCCTAAGAGCACAACGGAGGCCGAAAACCAACGGGTCCCAGTCCCGCAAAAAAAAAATTGACAGGGCCTTAAAACACCGCGAGCTCTAAGAAAGCATGTCAGAACGTTAGGCGTCATGAGCAGACCAAATACCGGTGGCGCCGCTCTGGTGGCAGGTTTGTGAAGGAACACCACTAGTGTGGGCCTGCTCTAGTTAGTGCTATCATTTGGTTTGAAGGTGCAAGCAATTTCTGAAGGTGCAAATAATTTATAATGGTTAAATTTGAACAATATCGAAACGAGCTCTCATGTGATGTGTTGTTCGGTTTATTATCAAAACATTTCATCCTGCCACGTTTCCCTTAAAGTGAAATGGGAGCAATTGGCCACTCAACATCTTGTGATAAAAACCCGTCGTACATCTTCGGTATGATGTGCTGACAATTTCCAACGTTCTTAGCTGAAGGGAATTCTAACGTGCTGCATTTTATACCATCTTGAATAACTTCCATGAAGTTTAACCCTGTCACTTTTGCACTGAATTGCACAATTTGTGTCCCAAATTATCACACTGTATTACTTTAAATTGTATATCAGATGTTCTACATAACCAAATTAATTTAAAATAGTCTCAAATAAACCGGCATAAAATCAGCTGCCTTCTTATGTCATACCCAACTACTTTTATAGATATCTAACCCAGACATTCTTGCACTAAATTACATGACTTCTGCTTCGAACTATCACATCATATTCCTTCAAACTGTATTTCAGATGTTTCACATTAGCGAATTAATTTTCAGTTGTCTCAAATAAACCGACATAAATTCAAGTGCCTTCAACTGCCATACTCGACAACTTCCATAGATACCTAACCCCGCCATTTTTGCACTCAACTCCAGGATTTCTGTCCCGAATTATCATATTGTATTCCTTTATATTTGTATATCAGATGTTCTACATCAACGAATTCATTTCCAACAGTTTCAAATAAACCGGCATAATATAAACCGCCTTCTTATGCCATACTCGACTACTTGTATAGATATCTAACCTTGCCATTTTTATCTTTTGACATAAAGCTGTCCGGCATTATTGAGGTTCTGTCATGGCTCGATGAATGTCAAGCGCCGAAGGTTGCTACCCAAAGGATCCGCAGGGCCGCCGAACGGTAGCATGACAACGAGTATAGTTCCATCCTTCAGCAATACTAAGCAGCATCGGCTCTGCCACGTGAAAATGGTGTATGAAAAATTAACAGTTGTAGATGCATCCTTTCCATTCAACGCCCAATAATCTTAATGTTCTTAAACAATATGGAAAAAACCTGTCGGGCTCAACTGCAATGCTGGCGGACCCCTTATGTTCGCATTAGCATTGCGTCTGACGCCTTAAGGGCCCTCAAAGCACACCGAACTCATGAGACCGGATGGAGATCTCAAAAACCGACTGGGTCCCTAAAAAAGTAACGTTGTCCTGAAAAATGAACAAAAAGAGCACACACCAAGTAAAGACATCGGGATCTTGAAAAAACGCGTCGGTTCCTCAAAATATCGTCGGTGCACAACAAAAAAACGCTATAAAACTGTTAAAAAAGACTGTTTTTTAACATGTGCTCGACTTCTAACAAAAATTGGCTGAAGCCATACAATATCACTCGCACGTCCGGCGGTCCGCGTCAACTTCGCATGTCAGGGGGGGGGGCAGATGTCTGCCCCCTAAGATCTCTGGAACTATGCTAGCTAGCGACAAACGGAAAACGACGTTGGATAGCTGGTGACAGGTTCTATCGAGAGTGTTCAGGTCATTTTTTCGCTCAGATCAAAATTCAGGTCACTGGGCCATCATAGGTCAAATTCGACCAGATCAGTTGGGACTCAGATATTGACACATATCTCAGGACCTGTAACAGATAGGAACAAACGGCGAACGCTATTCGACAGTCCTTGAAATCCGCTACCGACAATAGGCGGTGTAATTTAAGGTCAGGTCAACCGAAACTCAGGTGAAGGCCATGAAGTCATGACATCAGGTGAAGGTCATGAAGTCGCCTAGGGAGATCATGCAATGTATCAATCGACACGTCTTGGCGATACAAGCACAATGACAGTAATTTCAGCCTTCTAGCTCAATGCAGTGCGATATAATGCGCAGAAATGTGTAGTGATCTCAGGTGACCTCAGAGACCTTGGTGAGGTCACTGAGCAAACATGTCAGCGGTAACATTGAGCATAGCTTCCATCTACATGCTACAACCGCTGTGAGATCATTCCGAGCGCAAATATGTAACCAGGAAATATTTGTATATTTTGCCATAGCCCTATAACGGGGAAGCCGTGGCTGCGACCTGACCTAAGGTAAATGCTACGAAAAAACCCTATATACATATTATGATCCCTGATGAGATGATGACATGTTATAAGTTTGAAATCAATCGCCCAATTATTGTGGAAGTTATGCCACCTATAACTCCGAGTGTAGTTGGGTCACTTCGCCTGACCTGGTGACCTGACCTAAGATGACCAAGGATTACAAATGTATGAGGATATGCGGAAAAGACCAATGAACAGCTATCGAGGTTTTGCCTTGCTAACCCGATTAGTTTGGCGGCAAATGAGGAAATACTGGAGGGAGCAGATATCTGCCCCCCACCCCCCGGACGTGCGCGCGATATATCTATAGACGAAGAAAAACGCAACGGTTCCGGAAAATAACACCTATCTAGGGCTTCGGTTCGGTAGTCACTCTGAGAGCGGATATAACCAAAGAGATGTGAGAAGTGGTGGTATTTAAAAGTAGGGTGGACAAATTTTTTTACACAGGAAAATCTTGTTTTTGAGTTCTAATTTGTGATGTAAAGGTAGGATTTATGCTAAGTGCATGGCGCAGATCCCTTTAAGCAAGCATGAATGCAGCTTGAAAATTATTTGTTAGGCATTCAATCCATACGTGTTAAGAGGGATCAAGGGAATAGGGCTTGCTAGCTAGGGTAGATATGCATTCATGGGTGCGTGGGATGTTGGTGGCTAGCTTCCTTAGGATGTGATGATGGATGGGGTGAGTCTTTTTACTGGGCCATTTACAGAGATTGGTATCTTCCATTCAACTTAAGACTTAACTGGATGGGCCCTTGCGGCTCTAATTAAATCTAAGCACTATGACTTTATGACATGAAGTCAACTACCAAATATGCTACAAGTCTATCATGTGGCAGCAATTGGCAAAACGTAGGAGATCTAGTAGAAACCGGAAAATCACACTAAGTGTGGCGAATACGCCGAATGCGCATTCGCACATCGTTCGTCCACGTGCACGAACGTTGTCGTTTTGGCGACCGGGCGTTATTAACTGGAATGTGTGAAATTGGACAATTATATATTTTTCATTGTACAGGTGCCACTTATCAAAGGATCCCAAAGGAAAAACTTCGAGCTGGATTAAAATCCGGTGACTCAGAAACAATTGTGGCAAATTGAGCCCAGTTTCACACACATACCATGACTTTAAATGACTTCTTTGGCTGATGCGTCACTCTGAGATGAAATTGGATGCCGGAGTGTGTCGCTATTGGATGTCGCGCCCCTTTTCCCCTTGGGTATTAGAACATTCTATTGTTAGCATTATTTCTACGAGGGCGCCACTTCTACCCTATCCGACCCACGACCTTTTCGTTCAAATGCACTGAATCGCAAATCTTTGGTAACATAACATAATGACAAATACTATGATGAGCACCATAAACTCGTATTGATGATTTGTTTGGTGAGGGTGTCGACTAATCTTCAAGATTATCGATTTCGAGAACAGAAAATGACCTCTATTATCCCGGGAGGTCAGTTTGCAAAATCAAGCATCAAATATGATATCAATCACGAGATCTCATGATATGCAAAATGCTGCGTTTTGTCATGTCGCTCGCACCTTATCTAAGGAATCGCTAGGTAAGGGTTACAATAGCTAAATAATAGCAATTGCTACTGACCTCTGTACTGGGGACAGTAGCAAAATGCCGTACTTGGCCAATGATTAAGGTAAGACTCCCCTTTCCAGGAAGATTTGCTTTTCATAATCATTCCTGTGTCGGGAATGAGGAGGGGTAAACACCAACTAAGCATGCTCAAGAACATGACCGCCGATGTCTAAGCGTCGAGGGGAAAGGCCACCATTTAGCGTGAGAATCCGAATTGCGAAGAATTGTCCCACATATTTGTGTTCGATTTGCAACTGATGTGGATAATTTTTATCCGTTCGCTTGCATCGCAAAACCGGATGCATGCACATTGCACACGACATAATTTAAACCAGCTCGAACGTAATCGAATATCCCCACGAAATCGTGCTTTTAGTTACTCCAGATTATGCATACGCATTCCATGCAAACGACAATAACTCAAAATACACAAACAAAGGTCACATGCAAATAGGCACCAGCGCAGCCAAGATCATTCACGCGACGCATGACAGCTTTAGGGAGGGCTGAGATGAGAAATCCCATCTCCACCAGGCAATCATCCCTCAGCGATTGGTCAGCGATGTAGCATTTTGGGTTGCGAGTTAAAGCTTAGAGATATTGGACCCTGTTGATGGTGAGGACATTTTTTGCTGACAAATAGCCGGCGAGATAGATCAGAAACAGCAAGTGAGCGCAATGGTTAACTTCTCTGTCAAATGAACAATGCCACTTTACATCGACCAGGGTAGGCGACGCTAACTGCAGTTGCTCATTATTTGAATACAAATACATTATTAATAATAACCATTTAACTTCAAGCTATTTGTAGGAAGGATTCAACGCCGATGAATATTGTAACGAATAATTTGTTGCAATATTATGGTAACTTGCAATATGTGGTAACTCTGTAATTGGAACGGGAAAAATACAGCCCGACCTCTTTCACATTCGAGCAGGCTATCAGAGATCCCTTGGCAGTTTTGAGGTGAATCCGGTCTGCATCTTTCCATACACCATTAACCCAAGCGACAAAAATCGAACCGACCTAAAGGCATTCTCAGATCAGAATATCGGCTACACAGGAGTGTGCACAGTACTCTACGCAGGGCTCAGAATCTTGGCTGCGCCGGTGCATGTACAGCATTGTAGCCAGTGACACTCGACTCACGTTAACGAAGATGAGGTTCATGTAGAGAGCGAAGAGGAAGAACATGATGGCTGCCAGGAGGCTGGCGGCATACATTTCCATGAAGCTGAACTTGCCGAGCATCATTGCGAAGCAGGACTCAACAGACGAAATCCAGTTCTTGAAGTCGTTCATATGAGACACGAGTAGCAGGTTAAACAGAAGGCCGAAAGATCCGATCGCAATGAAGAAGATGACGAAAAATCCGGTGAGGTCACCCCACGTTTGTCGAAGTGTTGCCGACAGCATACCGATGCGCCTGTTGAATCTCAGCAGCTTGATGAACTTGAGGGTAGCAATGAAGACAATAAGAGATATAATGTAACCATATAAGTCGTCCAGAAGTTGGGCATGCTGTAAATTAACATATCCATTACCGTACGTCCGCTTGAAGTTGTCCAGCAGGGAATTAGTCGTGATATATCTCATGATGAACACAATGAAGGCGCTAAAGGAAAGCAGGATGATCGCCCACTCCGCATAGATGGCGTAATTATGGAAGTATTTATTCTTCATCTTGATAATCAGCCGGCTTTCGCGAACGACAAAGTAGATGATGAAAAAGCAGTAGGCAAACTCGCAAACGGTGATGAACGTTTGTGCTCCACCCTCAAGCCGGGTCAGACGTACACCGTCAAACCTCCAGTTAGGTGTCATTCCACCACCCGGTGTTACTTCCACAAAAATTTTCGCCAATCCAAAGAGATTAACCTGCGCATTATACACCGAGAACTCAACGAAAACGGCCCTCGTCATCTTGTCAATCCAGTTCTCTTCTTCTAGCTGTTTCATCTTCCCCATGACCTCGGCCTGTCGGCCCCTGAGCCGGTAAACGTATCCGCCGCCCCCATATACATCCTGGCTAGCTATATGTGGCAAACTCTGAAGATTATCCGCTGAAGTATAGCGGTACTCCATGCGACTGCAGTCACCGCCTCTTTTCGTCCAGTTGGTGCAGTAACTTAATTTGTCCTCGTACATAATGTTGCTATGACCCTGACAACTATCGGCGATGCTTTGCATACCCTTATGTACTGCACAAGTGTGTGGTTGCGAACGTACCTGGCGGATCAGACCGTGGCCCATGATTCTATTCACGCGGTCGTCCAGGAACCCTCGCAGACCGTAAGCTGGGGAAACATCATCGTACCATGTCTGGGCGCGTAGTTCTTGCAAGATTACATGCTGTGACCAGTACCAAAACGCACTGGTATTTCTCACTTTGGAAAAGTCGAGATATCTTGTGAAGCTGGTCAGATCACCCTCCTTGATGAACGCATTGCGTAAATTTGATTGAAGAAAATATGCATTTGGGTCGCGGTTGTCGTAGCTTAGCACAAATAAGATCCAGAGGAAGAAGGCATAGCTGATGATCTCTCGCACAATGGCCCCAGTCTCGATCTCCTTTTGGCGCCGCCTGCGAATCTCCTGAAGGGCTTCCTTGTCATATTGCGAACCGCTGAGGGCAGCCGAATGCTTGCCGGACGAACTCGCCGTCAGCCACTCCTCATCGTCAGCCAGATTGGGATCCTCCTCGTCCTCGTTTGCGTCGTCAGAGCCCAAGTCGATGTTCTTGAATATCGCCGAGATCAGCATGGCGGACAGAAACACTTTGATGGGCTGTATTAACAGAACTGACGAAAAGAAAGAGACGAACAGTGCTGTAATCCATTTAGTCGTTTTTTCGTTGCCGAACTGTATGCCATATGCCGCTATGAGAGCTGCAGATCCGAACAGGCAGACGATGCACAAGATCCAAGCGATGATAACCGTCCACCATGGAAGGGATATTTTCCGCTTTTGTTTGGTCTTCACCTTTGCACTTCCTCGTCGCTTTGCGGACTTCGAATCACGAACGTCCACACCAACTTGCGCCTCATCTGATTCATTTGCAGTATCTGTCGCCTGTGACTTGTGGTCGCCACTATCATGGGACAGTTTCTTCATGGCCTCGTCGATTCTGGATGGTCGCAACTTTCTCGGACGGGCTTTGCGGAATAGAAACACAATGGTTAACGATGGGATGAAGACGATGATATTTGAAATGACACCGACGGAGATTTCTCCTGGAGAGAGTGAGAGTGGTCCAAATTTAAAGGATCCAGCTGTCGGTTGGGACGGCACCGTTTTGTACCACATGGCGCTCACCAGCATAGTTAGGAAGAGGAGCGCGAAGCAAGAGGAAACTCTTTGCATTCTGGTGAAGCGTGATCGCGATGGTCGGAGGAACACAGAAAACCACAGGTGACCGTCCGAAAGGGTCTGCTGGGATGTATGCGCGAACAGGTGGGAGAACTCGCCTAACTGCTCTTTGCCGGCTACAGCGATTACTCTGTCAATCATACCGTCACCGTACTCTACCGCCAACCATTCATTGCAGACAAAGGTAGTCAGCTGACCCGTCTGCACGTCACGAACCAGAACATATTGAAGAAACCACGAGGCAAAGCGGCCTTTTCCGGAGTTGTCGTGCCAAATTTTGAGGTACTCTAGAGGACCAAGAGGTCGTGGCACAGCCATGACAAACGCATCTTGACCACTTTTTTTGAAGAAGCGACGATTCGGCTTTCCAAAGGTTCGTATGTCCGTATCCTCGTACTGTCCGGACAGCAGAAATGAAGCGACAGAATCGGTGGCGGCATCGGACTTGTGGCCAGTAAACAACATGATTTCGTACAGGTATTTGTCAGATTGTTTGTTGTCCGGCAGCGGTCGTGAACCCAGCTTTTCAATGTCCTTCTTGTCCTGCCAATGTGCCCAGATCAGCATCAAGAAATACAAAGTTAGCAGCAAAATCAACGTCATATAAATTGTCAGATTGCTAGTGAATGAAGCGTGAGCAAACACGTAAGCAAAGTCGATCGTGTTGGGCTGGACAAAGAGGCCGGACGCAAACGACGTCAAATGCGAGGACGTGCATGTGATTGAACCTTCATCTGAACCCACAACCTCTAGCCCCTCCTGTGCCCAAATGTGGCGCTTCTCATCGAAAAAGCTGCACGATGACGTAGTAATTTTAAGGAAATAATCTGTTGTGAAGTCATTCCGGAGGATGCTCTTCGCCGTGTAGGCCTTGAAATCATTTCTTCCTGCGGCAATGTTGGCTTTTATATTTCCATAATGCGAACTTGACGCATTTAATTGTCCAACGCCGACAAACGCCCTTCCCTGTCGATTGTTCACGGACTTACTATCCACAAACAGCTTGTACTTGGTGGCTCCGTCCGTGTCATCGGCTTCGGAACTAGCCACCTGATGAAACTCGCTGACCATTTTGAACAGGGAATGGTTACGGAGTGTCGGCATTCTACCGAAGTCAATCAACACGAAGAAATCATCCCTGTTATCAATTACAGGATAGAAGAAAATATTGATGGCACTATGCGGCTTGGTGATGTTGAACTCAGAGAATATAATGGATAACCGCTTGCCGTCCAGACTCGCCGATGCATTCACCCTTTTGGGACAGGTGGTGCAGTTGTGGTGCGAGCTGTCGTTTCGTTGTTGCCTAGGTGACTTGTCTAGACTATGCTGTAGAATGTTTAATGAGATAGGCGACGAAAGGTTGCTCACCAAGATATCGGTCAAGTTCCTTGTTCGTAGGGCAATGCTGATGACGTTGGAGTTCTTGCTGATGCTGTCAGCACCTTCTTCCGAGGCCCTGGGATTCACAGTCTTCTTCGTTGCGGTGATTGCAACTGGTTCGTCACCATTTGGTTGGAAACTTTCAGGCAGTACAATATTTGAATCTCCTACTTGCAAAGAAATTCCGCTTACATTGGCTTTGATTACCGTCAGTGACACCGACTTGTCTTCCGAAATGGCCACCATCTCCTCATTTAGCACCTGCTTCTTTAATGCAGCTCTCTGTATTGTATTCACTACTTTTTCCAGTTCCCTCTGAATATAGGGACTTTTGGCGACCACATTATCCCTTGCATTGCACCGAATTTCTTCGTCGAAGTCCAAATGTTCCGGCATTTCATCATAATTCAATAAGTTTTCAACCGGCATGAGACGTGCCTTGTCGAGGTCAGCCACCGGAACATTCTCACAATTCTCGTCGCCGATAACACTTGCCATAGCTTTATCTACCGCGCTAATGACATCCATGAAGATCTTCGTGACTGCTGCAACCTCCTCCGGTGTAGCGTAGTTGGCGTTTTCTAAGTTGTCCGCTAAGTTGCTCAGCAAAGATACCTCCATCTCAATAGTATCCATATCAAGCTTCAACGGATCATCTTTAGAAAATGAGGCCACAGTCTTAGCTACGTCTAGGACTACAGCCTGTGATTCTTTAGTATTCACGGCCATATTATTCATAGTTTTCAGCATGTTGGTGTTGTACTCAGCTGTCGACATTAGGTGTTCCTTCAGTTCTTCTCCTGACAAATTGGTCATCCATGGCGCTGTTTGCAAGAGAGTATCAATTGCTTGCGCCAAGAGAGTGGCACCAGCAACATCAGCCGTCCCAAACGTGCTCTTCACGACTCTGCTGGCCATAAATGTGTCAAACTGCTCCTTTGTTGGCATTTCAGTGCTTATTGAGCAGATGTCCTTACTAGCTAGACCGCCTCGAACATCCACTACTTCATAGCTGAGCTCGTTCAGTTGATAGCCCAAACGCACAACAATACTTGGCGATTTCTCTGTACCTAAAATCTTCCTCACTGTTTCGCCTGTGAGTGGATTTGTGATATTAACGAAGAAACTAATCATACCGATGTCATCATCGTCCGGATCTGTTGGCATCTGACATATAACCGAGAAGGTGTCTATGACGGCAAGAGAAGTGTTTCCGGTTGCACTGCATGTGCAGAGTTTCCCCTGCACTACTGGAGGTTGGTTGACAGTCAAATAGTACACCGAGAACCCCTTACTGTTCCCCGGAATGCCGTTCCTCGCTTCCAGGCCAATGTGAAAAAGTGTGACATCAGGATGATCGGTGAAAAGCTGGACATCAATGCTCACTTCGCTCTCGTTGCTCACGGGCAGGTACTTATCCGCTTCAGTTACTGACACCGCCTGATTATCAACTACTTTGGATATGGACCACGACCAAGTCATCTGCTGGGTGCAGTAGTCAGTGCACTTGCCACGCAGTCTAAGTCGCATCTGCCTGTTCACGGTCGCACCCCCAATGGATGGTATGCAAAGCAGAGGATCAGAGCATTCCACCTGGATACTTGGCGGGTCTCCCTCGACCATTTCAATCTGTATGATGGCATCTGATCTTCTAGTATCCTTAGCAACTGTGACAGTGAATTCAAATGTGACATTCTGCCCGAAGGGCTGCAAAATCGCCGCGTTTATATCCAGCCTACCACCGCTGAAGGCCAGTAGTCCGGGGCCTTCTCCAAAGCATCCACCCAAATCTGGTGATGGTACGGGCCGTCCTTCAACGGTTGGTATTTGCTGAGCTTCCCCAGTCGGATATCCGGTGTCGTTTCGTGGCAATGTCTCCCCACGTCTGCCACAGTACCACATGTACGTGGCATCCTTACTTTCTGGGTAATCCGGATCCTTGGAATACTTCATGGCATCCAGAACAATCTGCTGCGTCCAACCCTTGCTAATTTTAGAGACAGCGCCATATATGAGAGCGGCATAGAGAGGAGTACGGTCTACCACGAAATATGCCCGCTCTACAGTTTGAATCAGATTGTCAGTGGGGATGCCAAGAACTGTTGCCGTGAGCACCAGCATATGGAGTCCTGGCTGCAACCGATTGGACGGAATCACCAGGTCAGATTTGTTCCAATACGGCAGCTGATACATAATGTGCTGCGACTGTCCAAGCTCGGGAGTGACCATGAACAGCTCCCAACGCATTTTAGTCTCAGTAGACATATCGCAGGTCACTTTCGTTTTGGTCTGCACGACAGTGACCTGGGACTTGAGGTAATGCGGTGTGTTGGGATATGGTCGTGCCTCTTTTATACTTGATGCTCCAATAATTGTTACAACAGGGTTTCGGCATTTGAGATCGGATATGGAAATCACCATCTCATACGTCTGGTGGTCAGGAGAGATGTTAGCTAGTTCAACAGACACGTTGAATATTCCTGGCTTCCTGTACAAATACGACACCCTCATCGGTTTTTCAAGGTCCGTTGGCTGGTTGGAGACGGCCCCTCCAGAGAACAGCTCCTCGCAAACTGTGCTGTCGCCGTATGTAGCTGAGTAGGGAATGTCGCCATAGTTAATCTTCAAGCACATCCCTTGCGTAGTTGCAGAAGCCCAGTCGATAGTGAAGTTCTTCTGCATAAAATTGTCTGGCTGGTCTTCATCCAAGGTTGCTCTGAGCGAGGTGATCCCACTGATCGGATCTCGAATGATAACATTGATTGGTATGCCAATCGAGGTTTCAAAGCTGTTTCGGCCTTCGAACGACATGATGATCTCTTGGTTCTTCTCGATGTGGTATATGAACTTGTCATATTCCGGATGACGTTGGTCGGTGAACGTAAACGTTTTTAACAGTACGTGGCCGCTGTTTGAGTCGTTGAACAGAGTTACGTTGTGTATGGTGCCCTGCACTATAGAGAAGCTGAACGTCATATTGCGGTCGTTGCGGTACTCGTTGTCGTCTGCGCCGCTGCCTGTGACCATCTCGCCTGTGCGGTCGTCCATTTGCTGTTTCACCGTGGCCCTCAGGCCTACGAGTCTCTCTTCAATCAGGACCGCCAGGCTGAACTGCGTTCGACTGACCCGGTTGAAGAATTCAACTGTCACTGTATAGTTGCTACTACTGCTGTACGAGTGCGAGAACGGGGCAATGAAGTGCCCATCCACCGCCGACGAAACGGGCGTAGCATCTGTCAGTCTGAAACAGAAATAAATGATGTGTATCAGGAGCTGCACAGTTGCAGACGGGAGAGACCCGCATGGAAGAGAACATTTTCATTATGCAGTGAAGGCAGGACGACAGTACAGGGATAACTCAAAAGTACATACATACGATCATGCTGCAAGAGGTAGCGGAACATTAACCAGGTAAATCGCATGCCGCTGGTAAGTAGTAGGCACAGCTGATCCATCTAAAGTCTCCAACTACTCGATCAGATGATAAAAATACGGACACCTGAAATAGAGAGGAGCTTCTATGGAACTAGTTGGAACAAAATATATTGCAATTTTCACGTCCAAATGCTTCCTAACTTTTTGTTAGGTCGAATAGTTAAACCCGCGCCGTCTTTTCGGTCAGATCCTCACACCCCTTCTGGGGTGGGGGTGGTAACCCTATCTCAAATACAAACTAAGCATCGCACGAAAAACGAAAGAGGTGTCATCGGAAAGCGCTCGGCGAATAGGGTCCGGATCCACCCCACAAAACAATCTTCCCCCAAAATTAACGTCACTAGGGAGATAGATTCTCACGACTTTTCATGACTCCCATTATGTTTTTGGCTCTGGGGAGATCATTTTAGGAGATATTTGAGAAAAACAAATTATTTGGAATCAGAAAAAGACAGCGAAATCGACCAGGGCCATAAATATTTTTGGCCCCCAAAAATAAAAATGTTAATTCTTTTAAATTTCAAAATTGAATTTTCACGTTAACTTTAATTTTCTTTTTTTTCTGAGTGGAGCAGACCGAGAAACGTTGTTGGAAGTCAACTTGCCCTAATAAAAATGCTTACTTTAGCCAGAATCTTCGATTTGAATTGCAATAGGCAAATATGTAAACATTTTATGTAGTCAAAAACTGAAGAAGAAAAAATGGAAAATCCCACCCGTACGTTTTGTTCCATCCCTGAAGATAAGCAAACGATGAAAGTTTCATTAAAATATCTGTATCCGTTAAAGCGTGACGACTGGTTGCACTTTTTTGGAGGTGACCTCACTTGACCTTGACTAACTCGTGGACCCTAGATGATCTGACTTCAAAATTTTGACAAAACATGCCAAAGTGATGTGGAAAAAGGTATGCCAAATTTTGTCGCGCTGCCGCGCGCCGTTCGTTCGCTATCCGCGAATAACCTGAGGGGGGCGGTTGAAGACTCCCCCGAGACGGGACGGTTTAAAATGTTAGCCAACATTCATCACATCTTCGTTGAACACCATGATAATTCAGCCATATGATCGCTCACCGCCTGGTGGAAATATTATTGTTTTGTGTAGCTGTGACACAAATCACTGAGAATTATGAAGAGTTACAACCATGGAGCACATTCATCTAAATTGTACAATAGGGTGTGACGTACTCGTGATTCTTGTCACGGGGACAAAATGCTTTACGGGGGCAATTATAAAAAAGCGATTTGTAGCAAAAATACTATTTCAAAGCAACTTGGAGCTTGCCCTTACGCCCGGAAGGTTCCCACATTCACATACTATGGCACACTAGCGTCATCTACGCACGTCCTTTTTGTATCTCAGCTTGTAGCGGACGTAGAAAGACGAGACAAGGACCATCGTATTGATCATGCTGAGAGCGTTCCATTCATACCCATTTTTATGGCCTGGAGTCACTAGGTCGCCGTCGAAGGTCAGGTCACATATCTCACTCAACACCGGAATTCTTATGGTCTCATGCAGACCATAAACATGTATCGCAGAACTAAGTCACCGAACACTGTTCACTTGGTCTCATTGCGATGTTGTGGACTCTTAGGGGGTACAGTGGGGAATATTTAACCACCTTGATCTGCAAGAGGTAAAAGGTCAGATGCCGAAGGTAGTGGAGAATTACCACCTGCTTACCCAGCTGAGATGTTTAGCTTTGATATGCAAAATATGAGTGTTCAACGCTCATCTGCTCCCGATGTACTTTGTATGACGATTGTGAATTGTAAAGAACAGATGTTTAATCATAGCTTGTCCAGCGCATGCTATCGGCGATATGTTTGTACGTCTTCGGGGCCCTCTTGTCTGCCCATCCGCGGACAGCATCGTAGGCGGGTCGGGGCCCGGAGATACGCGCCCATGCCGCCTCCGCGCCTCCCATCCTCTGGACGTCGGCCAGAGTCCTTCGGGATACAGTCCCGCAGGTCAGCTGGCAAGTTAACCTTCCTGCTGCGCCGGAGAGACGCGAGCGTCGGATCCACCCTCGGCCCAAACCTCTCCCAGCCATCCTCTCCACCTCGCTGCTTCCAGGCAAGTTCTGTTCTTCATGTCTCTGCTTTTGGAGCATGAGATGTTTGATGTGGCTGACGGATAGTGAGATCCGGGGCATATAATAATAGAATGAAATGGCAGTTAAAGATATTGGTTGGAAAAGGAACATTCTGGAAGCAGGCAGATAGGTATCTCTGGCTTGATGCTTATCAGCAAGAAGGGCCGTGCAGCTTTAAATTTAAGCTTGCTGGTAAGAGAGGCCGGTGCACCTGCCTCCAAAAAGATCACTTCCCTTTTCGCTGGCAACCCGGCGAGTATTTATGGACTGCCGGCACGGTGGCGTCCGAGGCCTGGCCCTGGTTAGGTCCGATCTCCGCAGTAGAAGGGAAGCGCTATCCCGATTATTCACGCCCCCCCCCCCCCTCCCAGGTTATGTTACTAACTGGAAATTGAATGTGGGAAAGATGGGTTTGGTTAAAACAGCACATTTACCTAACTTTTCTCATTGGGTATGAAATTGATAGGTCCTTCTGCTCTGCTTCCACATAAAGCTACCAGAGATTCTTGACCTTTGACCTCGCCTGACCTTTTACCTTTTGCAGGTCACGGCGGTCAAACATTTCCAAATGGACTCCAGAATCTCGCAATGAGACCAACTTAATACTATTCACTGACTTAGTAGTTGTGCGGTACATGTTTACAGGCTCTGAATGGCTCATTTCAGCCCGCGAGACACATGACCTGATCTGGACAGCGACCTAGTGACCACAGGTCACCCAATAGGTGTCAATCGAAAGCTCCAAGTCGCCTTGAAATCTTTTTTTTGTGCTACATATCGTTTTTATCATCATCCCCGTAAAACCTCACCCTGGCATCTTTGATCTGGAATTGACGACACACCCTGTTGTACACATATAGCGAAGAACCAATTCGGACCCGTATAATCGCTCTGAAACAACAAAAAGGAATCAGGGCCCAACAAGAAGTCAAGCAAGCCCCCAACATATTAAGCAAGTACCTCGAAAAATTAAATCTGAGCCCAGACAATCGCTCTGTAGTACACAAAATCGTGTCGGGGGACCCCGCAAGAGAAATATTCGCAGGGCGCCGAATAACCGAGTGTTGCGATGCGTGCCCTACTAACGGCGTGCTCCATCCTCAGGATGTGCTGGCGGCCGATCGCTGACCAGCATCCAGATCCGGGATCGGTGACTGCCATTGATAAACAGCACTGGCTTCTGGTATATGCACTGTACGAGTATATGAAGCCGAACAGTTCCATTGTGAACCTCACATTGAAGTGGTGGAAAAGGTAGAAAATAACCCGCAAGTGCACAAGTACCAAATGGAGAGCTTGAAACGCCGGCCATACCATTCAAGTATTTCCAGAATATCAAAGTTTCAATTTGTTGTCCGAACGAAAATGGTAAAACAGACTTTTGAATAGCTGGAATAAATAGGGTTACATAGACACCAATTATCATAGATGTAAGTGGGGAAGAATGATAGAAGCAAAGGTTATTGCATGGTGCATAGCGCTGCTTCGTAGTGTCAAAAGCAGTGCTATAAACCGTGCAGTCGTTAACCTCTAATTGGGGACGAAGATACTTTAAACGGGGAAGACTTGAATAGATTCAGATGTTTTTTTCCCATCGACCGCAAGAGCAGGAAGGACCACTTCACTGCGACTCCAGCCTGAAAATACAGCACATCTTCACTGACCAATATGAGGAAAATGTCTGACGACTTCAGGAAGGGCTCTTGTACGTCGAAGGATGTAGTGCAAAGCAACGGCTCCTAATCGCCTGCTGTCTTCTTGTGTGCTCGGTGAAATCTTAGTGCTATTGTCTCGCAATCAACCTGATGATTTCCTGCCCAATATGCAACGACAGTTGCATCAAAATAGATTGTGTAAAAAACCATAGCTGTGCTAACGCCCATCATCGCTCCTCGCCTTTGGCCTGTAGGTGCAGGCCGTGGTAGGCCAGTCGGTCGACAGACAGCGCCGCGCACGAGCGCGCCCCGGCTACCGACGTCAGCGTCCCGGCTACTGCCGGGCGACGTCACCCCCGCCGGCACATTGCTCTGCAGTTGCAGTGACTGATGGCGACTGCAACGTCATCACCGACAGAGGCCGGCATAGCGCCGACTGGTGTGCTCTCCGAATCCGCCGTCCGTGGGTGGTGTCACTCGTCACACCACCACCCGCAGCGTCTGGGATCAACTGTGCTCGCAGCCGCAGATAGATAGTCACGAGAAGGCTTCCTATCTATTTTTAGCAAATGTGTTTGAGTGTACATTTTTTTAGTGGGGTCGGGGCGGGGTGGGGGGCTGCAGAGAGCGGCGAGCGCGCCGTCACTAGTTGCAGATATGCCTGTGTCGCGCTCAGCCCAGGGGCAGGCGGATTTGGCCGTCTGGTGGACGGACCCGGGAAGCTTGTCGCCCTGTGAGCGGTATTTTTGGCATGGGTGACCGGGCTGTCGTCGACGCCAGTCTACGTCGCTATGATGAGCGAACCTTGCAATCGAGCATCACGGTCTCGTAACCGAATACCATGGTACCGATCCAGGCTCGGACCTAGGAATTTTCATCGTGGGAGGGGGGGGGGACACTCGTCTGGAGGGGCACCATTTCTCCGGGGAATCGCCACTGATTGAGAAAATAAAGTCTTCGGCTGCACAATTCAGGCGAGGGGCATGCCCTCAATGCCCCCTTAGACCCGCCCTTGAGCTGAGCATCCATCACTGCCTGCATGTCGCCACCTCACTGAGAAGAGAGATGTTCGCCGACAGCTAACTGTACCTGGTTGCTACAGTTCGGACGATGTCTTGAATAACTATTACTCAATTTACCCCAAGTGCGGGCTTCACTTAAGCCCAGCATTGCTACAAGTATCATATGGCCGACGAACCTCATCAAATGAAATAGTAGCCGAATATTCACTGATGGGAACACAGTCCGTAAGCAGGCGTTTGTCCTTGCCCTGCAATTTTAACAGGCACATCGAGGTAATCGCGTCGTTCGCACTCTCCGAACTTACCGTATCGGCGAATCCTTGAGAAGCATGGTAGTCTGGAAACTGTCGCCGAAATTCACCGTCATAGAAGCATCGGTGGGAAGCGTAAGGGAGGCGGCAAGCTTCATCTCAAACTGGACGTCGGCTGGATCCGTTGGACTGTCCACCAGGAACATATCCGTGGAATTCTTCTCCAGGACCCATGCCGACAGAACAGGGTGTTGAACTATCATCGTCAGCTCACTCCAGGCAAGCCCGTACTCCGGAGTGAGCCGGTTGGCGCCCGTCACGCGCACGGTGAACTCCCCGGAACCCGAGTAGGTGACCACCTTCCCGAACGTGTCGGTCCGCGACACGGTCGCATTGACCTCCTCCGACTGACTGGCGATGCCGGCGGTGCCGAAGGAGTACGCTATGGTGACGGGGCCGCCACTCGCGAAGCTGACCGTTATTTCGATGGGCACTCCTGCCGCGACCACGAAGGCGCCGCTGAAATTGGCGGCCATGTCGGCGGCGGGCGTCGGCTCTGCAGTGACGGCGATGTTTTCCTGCCGCACGCTGAGCGTCGCACCCTGGACGGGCACCTGACACGTGGTGACGCTCTCCAGATTATCGTCCGAATTGTTGTCGAGGAGGTACGTAGTGGTGCTCATGGCCAAGCACCTCATCGGAGTGCTGACGGGATGCGCTGGGATGCCCAGCACTTCGAACAGGTAGCGTTTGTTGTACGACGCGGTGATGTCTCCCGCTCCGGGCGACACTTGGAGATAGGCCAGTGTTGCGGACGAGCAAACCACCTGGCGAGAATGATGCGCGCCGTGTAAGGCAGAGTGCAATTTCACGAAGACGAGCAGATCCTCATTAGCCACACAGCCTGGTATCGGCTCTAGTACGGCTTCCTGGTGGTTTGTATGCACATACATGCCAGACTCCACCATGTCAGGCGCATGGCATGGGCTGTCTTCAGTCGTTCGACAGCGTATGGTGGTTACTCCAGTGGCATATCCGAAACATGGTCAAGCGAACTGTAAGCCACTCACTAAATGCCTGGCATCTTTATGGTGATGAAGCAAGTATTTTCTACGTTTGCATGGGGGAATTGGGAGAAAGAAAAGCACGCGCATTTGGCGTGAAGTCCGAACCACTACCTAACTTCTTCCAAAACTTCCAAACTTCTACTCTGTGCTGCCTTTGTCTGAAAAAAAAACTGACAGCTGGAAGCACCGAGAACTCACGAACCTGCGCGAACCACCCGGGTTCGGCCCAGATGGGGGTCGACAGCACACGTTCACCGTAGGTGTCATTTTTAACTTGAAATAGTATTGAAGTCCCTGCGACTTTCGTCAGTGTCCTTCCAGCGGGTCCCGGACACGTTGCAGAGCTAGTTCCGTCCGTGGAGCACTGTGGAATGTGTAGACAGTTGTTTGTAATGACACTTTGGCGACGACCAGCAAGCCAGCTTGATTACACCGAGCTTGTTTCGTTTCGGCGACGATAGTCTTTAACAGCGAGTAGTTTTCATCGTACCAAATTGAGTGGCTTAAGAATATAATGGAAACAAATTCGACCGCTGCCGTTCGAGGCCCTCTCCGGAAGGGCATTTCTGAAGATAGTGTGGTGTCGAACCAGGTGACTGTTCAGATGTAAAATATTGAACTTCCGTATTAAGAACGGTGTGTCCATATCAATCTTAGCGCCGAAAACGCGACATAAAAAGCGAATTAACAATGGTCTCCACTCCGTGATTTTTGCACTCACGACGATATTGATGATTATTATCGACAATTAGTGATAAAGATGGCCACTAATGATTAGATATTAGCAATGCTAACAATATGAGGTAACCACCATATGTGCATTCAGCATGTGTCCAAATTCCGAAAATTCCATAATAAGTCCATGCCATATTTCTTCGAGGTATTACATATTTGTTGTAAATATTAAATTCCAGCATTTTATGCGACTGCATTCGACAACAAAGCACGCGCTATCTCACTGAGCTCTGGTTGGCTACGGACTAACTATTAATCCACATACAACTCACGCAGCACATCGTTGTATTTGTGAACATTTGTCGGCGGTAGAATGTACGGCATCCTCAATGCCCTCGGCATGCCATCATACAATCGAGGTGACAAGAGATGTGACAAGGCGCAGTTGTTGATTGCAAAGTATGGGTGATTAGGTTTATATTTATATTAGATCCATTATTTATGTTCAACGCCCATCGACACGATATGCAACGTTCATCGGAAATTATGCATCGCATTTTTGCCATAAACCCTCGGCCTAAACCGTTGGGGAGTACAGGCCGCCTGACAGTTTCAAGCTGCCAGCTGGTCTACACCCTGCTGCGTGTGACCAACCTCTTGACCAGCCGGGTGTGACCAACAACAATTTGGTCAGGAGCAACTTCTCCAAGCAACCAGATTCAGAGGTCTTTTTCGTGGGTGAGGACCAGTAGCGTCCCAGCAGACTTCTGTCTGTCAAGGTCAGACTATGGCTTAATGTGGGAAGGAATAATTGATTCCATTTTGAATGCATTTCATTCGATTGATTCCCCGCGCAACCTGGCACTAGCCGAGACGTTCAGCACACCCGTGGCAGGTCGGGGATATTCATCTCTCGGTAGCTTCGTCCAGATTTAGCAGCTAGGTGCGAAAACTTCTCCTTGCAATACGCAGATCAGAATGTTGCAGCCTTCGGGGAATGTCCGATGGGCTTCGAAATTGTACCAAAGGTTCAAATGCACAGGTCAACTGAAAGGATTTCAGCACTTGTCTTAGTCTGTTTCTATACCCATGATAGGGAAAGAAATAGATTAACACAGATTTTTCAGGCATGTCAAAGGTATTTATTCCAACCAGAACGGACCCGACTTCTGCGGACCGGCTGACCCCTCACCCAGCTTGGAGCTTGCTAGTTGTATGCGACAATAGTTCAACATGACCATTCGCTGCGAGCGGAAAACTCACAATCATAGCCTGCTCCTGGCAGAACGCCCTTGGAACTCCTCCCTGATTCCCTCTGAGAGACCTAGTCCTGGTTGGCAGCATCAAATGAGACGCTGATCCCAGATAAGACACATATAAGACGTCTCTGCAAATATCGCAGCAAAATGTGTGCACGTTCGGGTCAACGAAGCTCAGCCGTGACGCGACATCTGCTTCTGGAGAGATGCCTGCAACTTGGCCGTTATAGAGCAAATCACCAAAGCTTAGCCTCGCTACAGGTGTAATTGTGGCGGCAAATTTCATGGCCGGTACACCTTTGAAGACTACGGTAAAGCTTTTGAGTAGTCATTCTTTTTATGTGATGACATATGCGTATTGTTCAAACACGAAGACGCCTGTCCGATTCGTACCCAGCGCGTGCCACGACCACGCTGCTGGCAGCATCTGACCTGGCTCGTTCTGGGGCAGAAGGTTCGCCAAGAAGCGTTGCAGGTAAAGTTGCGCGTGGTTCCGGTCACAAGTGGGCAGAAAGCGGAGCATTGGGCGGTGCTGGCGCAAAACACGTAGCCAGGCGTAGAGCACCTACCCCTTAACAGCTGAGGACAGACAGTAGTCAGAGCACGTGGCCAGTCGTGGAGCAACTACCCTCCATCAGCTGAAGACGACAGTAGTCAGCCTACGTAGCAGTGTTGAGCAGCTAGTCCAGAAATGGACCACATACAGAAGAGCGGCCCAAAGGCATGAAGCGATGGTTGCGAGTCACCAGACATGATGCATCAGTGGAGCGTGACAGCATAAGGCTGCGAGTGATAAGGCTCCATCGCATGAATTTTCCAACGTGCTAGCTATTTGACCGACAGGTTATATTGCGGAGACCCACGGTGTGCGATTCCCTTGGCCGTACTGCAGACCGTTCAGGCCAACCATCGTAGCTCGAGTGGGCGTCGGAGGCCGATTAGCGCTCCTTGGTTTCCTGAAATACCTCCCAGGACAAAATAAATCTGGTCCCCTGATATTCGACAGCAACTACCTGCCGTGACAAGGGAGACCTGAACAGAATTTAACAGCACACCCATTCCACGACACATAGACAAGGGCATAACATCCAATATTTTATATCTTGACGAAAATATCTGTGCGGGGTTATCTGGTGCGCGGAGTCTAGCTGTGCCATTTTTAGGAAGATCCGATCAATGGTCAAGGAGTTATAGCCTCGGGCATTTGTGAGATGTCAGCAAACAAGGGTGTTTTGAGGTCATTAATGCAGTGACAGACAATCCGAATTGTGCAAAAGTATATCTCCGTGAAATCACAATAATCCACTGCATCTTTTAACCATTTCGTAATTTTCGTTTACGAGCCATGCTAAATTGTGACATCGTGACCTAAGGTCACGTGACGTGCATTAAATATCGGGACAGTCATAATGCGATTGGAAAAGTGCAACGAAATGAAGTTTTATACCTTATCTTTCCAAGTAAAACAATATTTAAACAATGTTTTATGCAAAATTCATCGTGACCTGTTTGTTTCAAACAGTATATTACTGAAATACAAGCCTTTTGATGTTAGTGGCACGTGATGGGGTGAGAATGTTAGTCATCTCATCCTGAGTACTGTGTTGTACAAGTGTTCTAACTCGTTGTGAGGTCAAGGGTTAAACAAATGGCAGAAATGTCTTCGACTTGTGGTAGGTGGCCCATTCCATGAGAAATCGACAAGCGAAGGGGCCAAAGTCAACTCTATCTCGATGAAGATACTTTTATAGGGTGACTTTGTCTCTCTAATCCAGCTGTGTAATTTTAGGAAAGATCGGAGCAAAGGATAAGTAGTTATAGCATCGAATATTTTTGAGAGGCCACCTAAGTCTTTGGAGACCCAAAACTCACTGAAGAGTAGCATGAATTGCACGAAGCTATATATCGCTGAACTCGACATAATCCACTGCATCTCGTGCCAATTTGAATTTTTTCACGCGTTTTTTTATTTATTGTGAGCTTGTGGACAAGATAACGTGATCTAGTTTGACCTTCGAGACGCTCACAATGCTATTTCGGAAATGCAGAAACGACGAAGGGTGATTTGTAAAGTCCTAGATCGTCACTTATAAGGAGAAAGGCAACGGAAATGTTTTCACCGTATGCAACATATTTCGGCCTCAACGTGAGCATATACAAATGTACGATAATATTTACCGATAACACTGAAGGCATTTGTATCACCGTCAATCACTTCAATATCAATCTCTTGGCGTTTCAAACCCCACATTCTGGAAGTGAAAAGATGAGCCTCATTTATTGAGTAATCGCATTCATCTCGAACTGCTCGGGAACAAATTTTGCGCGACCGCATCCATTGATACACGCTGAGCCTAAAATGAACTGCATTGGATCACGAGCCGTCACGAGCCGGTGTAATAAAGCAGCATAATCACATATACAATGCAGTACAATAATATGTTGCAGCACAGCATTACAATGCAATGCAATGTAATGCTCTGCAGATCTGCAGATCATCCAATACCTTGTCAGAATCCCGGTTCAGACTGATGCTATGTCATTGCTATAGTATTAATCAACACAGTCTGTATCGTCGCGCATGCTAGCACGTCCCCCTTCACACGACTACCACTAACACCCGCCCAGCGTCGGCAAGCAGTTCATGAACCATTACGGTGCTGTGGGTCAGTGGTGTCAACTTGCGGCACCCCTGTGTTCCCTTTCACTGTGATGGCTTCGAGAAACGCTCGGTGAGCTGGGTCGTGACGTCCATTGCCTTCTGCTTTGACACAAATATGAATTTGATGCAGCTGAATAGCTTATGCGACAGATACTCAAACATGTCCTCTCCGTCAGTATCTGGTTGTTAAGCGGGCGCTTGAGGCTCTCTTGAGCCGCGGCTGTGCTCCCGAAGTCGTCGCAAGCGCCCTTGCCATGAGATGCGACAAAAAGCCACTCAAAGTATACCACAAAATATGTCGGATGGTGAGACACATTGACGAAGCCATATTTATTAGCATACTGCCGTCTGCGAAATAAATATCCTTTTAGGTCAGGTACTGCGGTCCGAATTTCTGGGATAAGCCTATATGGGATAAGCCAAGAACGCACACATCATGTCGGTGTTGTGCTTTGTGCCGTCAGAGATGCAGCAGTAGCTCTGAGGGCACAGTACCTCGTCCTCACGCCATTGCACCACAAACGGGTGCATGGCGTGAGGATGTGCTGAATGAAATATCGCATGTTTTCCTCTTTGATCCATACTAGTTCTACGAGTGTGTAGCGATTCGTGCTCAACCACTGTTCGAACATAATCTCGTTATCCGTGTCATCATCTGGGGTTAAATCACCTTAATTATCTTCTCCTGAGTTGTCCGCGAGGATAATCCTCAGAAAGTGCATCACTCCGTCTTCACCAGGGCAGTCCTCATAGTTGTGCATCATGCAGTCACTGTTTTCCGTGCCACATACAGCGTGATCGAAGGGGTTACGGTATTTTAAACCGGGAAGGCTGAGAGCGGATATGAGCAGGTTCGGGTTTTGATGATAAATGCACAGCACACTGAGTGCGTCCCACTGCTGCCTGCCAAGACGCAATGCTTCGGACGAAGGGCAGACAAGGCTAAGAAGCTGGTGCGAGGGTTTTCAGAGTTTTGCTTGTATAGATCATATATCTAACACAAATTTCCAAAAGCAAGCCTTTTCTGAACTCTATTTTTGGTTCCATCAACATGTCGCACCGTGACACGGTCGGTCTTGCCAAGACACATCCAGCTGATCTGGTCCGACTCATAAAATAGCCTTATCTTCATCCTGATTGTGTCCGACACCCTAAAAAATTTCCTCGCTTTACAGGCAGCACGTTCAGCGAGAGTGAGCCGGGCACCAAGACACAGTGTCACCCCTTGTGTGTGCCCTTCCTGATATCTCACCACATTCGCAGTTTTTTTTATTTTCGCGAGGCCATAAACGGCTGCGCGAATGGTTTATCGGTTACCGGAATGTAATTGAACAATCGCATATGCTTTTCTGTCCTTGTAATTCATGGTAGGGTATAATTCATAAATCATCTACTACCTCAATTTGGAAACATTTCTGCCATTTTGTTTAACCCATGACCTCACAAGTTAGAACACTCGTGCAACACAACATTCCAGATCAGATGACTGTCATTATCATCCCATCACGTGCCTTAAACTTCAAACACCTTGTATTTCAGTAATATACCGTTCTAAATGCATGTTCATAAAGACCACGATAAACTAACGCAAAAAGAACCATGTATGCCTAATTTTGAACGAATATGTTGCGTTTTAGGAGCAAACCCCCAAATTCTGCTTCGAAATATAAAATATTGAACTTCGTTTCTCTACTTTTTCAAATCGCATTGTGACTGCCACGAAAGGTAAAATAGGTCACGTGACATTAGGCCACGATGTCACGATTTCAATTATCCCCTAAACGAAAATGTATAACAGCTTAAAGATATAGTGGGTCATTGTGAATTCACCAATACATACTTTAACACAATTCAGATTGTTCTTCATTGTGCTAAAGAACTCAAAAGACATCATTGTTAGGTGACATCTAAAAATGCCCGAGGCTATAACTCCTTGACCGTTGAGTTGGTGTTCCTAAAAATGGCACAGTTGGATTTTGTGCAACAGATAGCCCCACCTACATATCATCATCAAAATATAAGATATTTGGTGTTATTTTGGCCCTTTCACTTGTCGATTTGTCGTGGTATCAGGTGCTCACCTGATATCACCTGGCAACACATGGCAACACCTCTTGGTAATCACTAAGATTACCAAGGTGTTACACATCCTCAGCTGCGATGTGTAACACACATCGCAGCTGTTCTGCAGGCGACATGGGTTAACGGCACGCACACACTTTGATGCGTTTCCGAGGCACATCTGGACGTGTGTAGGTGGATCGGTTTGGTATCTGATCCAGCATCATCTGTGACCTTGGTGAAGTCAGTCATCACCACCAGATTCTCTTTTGCGGAGAGTTCGTCTTCCTGAACTATTTGGTCAGCATGGGATCGCCTCGTAAGACCCACAGTGCGAATACGGGAATACCGTGGACACAGTCACACGTCCGACCACACCAACTGGACCCGCCACCCACCCATCAGTTCTGCCGCCCTCGCGAGGTCGACCAGACCCGCCACCTACCGCCAGCTCGCACGAGCCACTCTCCGCACCGAGCCAGCGGATGGCGTGCAGCCGTGTGCGGTCGACGAACGGCTGTCGCAGCGTGAAGGTGCTCTCAGCGTCGGCCGTCAGAGCGGCTGCAGCCGGCGCCTGAGGCGGCGGCGTGCCGACGCTGCTCCAGGCCGCCTCCACAGTGGGCACCGGCCGCGGGCTGGCGGCGCCGAGCAGGCGCAGTCCGGAGAAGTGGCCGCCGGTCGCCGCGTCGCAGTGGAACAGGATGCCGACGGCGACGATCGGTGGACACTGGAGCGTCAGCATGGTGCCGGCCATGGCCACGTCCACCGTCTGGCTGCTGGAGACGGTCGCCGCGCCGCCGGTCGCCACAGCCGTCACCGTCATGGTGTACCGGCCCGGCGCCGGGTAGCTCAGCGTGGTGGAGAACGACGTGTTGCCTCCGGCCGGTGTGCCGTCTGTGAAGAGCAGAGGCGGCGTGACACGGTGGCGCGTGAGCATGCGGGCTGTGGGGAGCGGGCGGGCTGTGGGGAGCGGGCTGTGGGGAGCGGGGGGGGGGGGGGGGGGGGGGGGGGGGGGGGGGGGGGGGGGGGGGGGGGGGGGGGGGGGGGGGGGGGGGGGGTGGGGGGTGCACTGTGCAGATCGCACGTCCATGTCGAGAACAGATCGCGCTTGACCCGAGTCCAGCAGCTAAAGGATTTAGTGCACAATGCGCACTAGTGCACACTGAAAAACACCCCGAACGGGGTTTCGATAGATCAGTCCAAAATGAGCACCGTGAAGCGTGTTCCGAGCCAAAATCTGGTGTCAAATTCCATCTCCACTAAACCCGGTTGGTGTGTACGGAATTGCGGCACCCTCGCAGGGTGCAAGCAGTCCTCACCCATAGTGTGGGTTATGACGGCTAACACTACAACAAATATACTCCCGTTAGGAGTGCTGGTAACAACCCTTCTGAAACCCGAAACCCGTATTGGGTATAGCAATTCACCACAACACCCCACGAGGTGTCGCTTCTCAAATGCAACACCCGCCCAGGGGTTCATAGACACCTGACTTAGGTTTTTGTACGCAACGGAAGGGTGCTGACCTCGATAAGCAACTCCCTACTGGGGTGCTGCATCTGGTTCTCATTTGCCACGTCCGCTTTTGTCGTAGCCTATAGTTGCACCTATAGGCACTACTAGGCACCTTTATAGGTGCCTGTTGATGTATATCTATGCGCACACAAATGATTCGCAACTCCTGTGGTATGCTACATGTTCCTGACACCATTGACGGGTGTCATGTGCGCCGCTTTTGTCGCAATTTAACACACTTTCTGTGTGCACATATCTGGTTCTCATTTTCATGCGCAATACCAGCATAAATGGTTTTCTTAAAAGGGACAATCCAGCACGCATTGGGCATCAGATGTCATGTCGAGAATATCAGCAATGTATTTCAATATGTACACACACACACACACACACACACACACACACACACACACACACACACACACACACACACACACACACACACAAACACACACACACACACATTCACACACACAAACGCATACATGTATACATAAATATAATACTAATGATAATAATAATAATAATAATAATAATAATACTAATACATAATAATAAACATAATAATATAAAGGAACAATATGATATAAAGAAAGAAATATACTAATAATAATAATAATTTCCAAAAAGAAATCGAAGCAAGAATCCATCCATTAGCTTTTAGACGAATGCAACAGACACTTAGGCATGCCTAAAAATTCAATTCAGCGAAAGCCATCCCACACACACATATTTGCACGTTCCCCCAAGCTTACATCATTAATATCTCGGTAGAGCGGAAAAAGAGAACTGGCTTCACTATAGCTTTTCAGATCAAAACATTTTTATACATAACCTCAATATAATATTCCACGCGTTACTACTATTACTCCACCAACTACACCACCGTGGCGAGAAGCCGAACGGCACATATTTTATCTAACCACCACCCCAAAATCACAACTTTGTCCAGAATATGCCAAACAACAATTCCACCATCATCGGTCTCGATATCCCCGGGTTCCCTTCATTTTTACTGACGGATCTAAGGATGTAAATACCACAGGAAACATTGTTTCGGGAACTCACACAGCACAACATCGCCTACCAAACGGAACTTCCATTTTCATCGCCGAATTACACGCCATTCTGATTGCCCTTCGATATACTCGTAACTGTTTGTCACCCTATGTGCAGTGTCGTTGTTTGTTCTGACTCAAAATATGTTCTTCAATCACTTTCTTCACCTTCTCTTTCACACCATTGCCATATTCCATCAACGACACACTTCAAGCACTTGACATGATGGGCGTGAGTGTCCGTTTCCTGTGGGTGCCCAGCCACTGCGGCATCCCTGGAAACGAAAAAGCCGACAAATTAGGAACAGAATCATTACAACCTCCAAACATCACAGAAATTCCACCACATTTCGAAGGCATTAAATCATCAACACAAAATAAATTTCAGCAATTTTGGACTCAAAACTGGACTCATCGCCACATTTGTTTAACATTGCAAGAACATCGTTTGTTTTTGGGATAATGGCTCGAGTTTTTTTATTGCAATGTATCTTTATATCTTTTGTGTCCTGATTTTCTGAGTTGTTCATTTTCGTTTTCCTTTTTCGTAACATATTTTTTTCCGGTCCTATTTTCTTTCTTTTTTCTTTTTTTTCACTGTTTTTCGAGTAGGCATATGCTAGTGAGAAAGTGGAAGAGATATTCGTGAAGTGCTGGGTGGTCGTCGTTGAGAAGTGTAGTGAGGCTTAGTGGGATGTTGTGTGTGGATGTTGTGTGTAGTGCAATAGTTTGTGATATGTTGTCTTTGGTTGTTGTATTTGGTGCAGTATATGAGTATGTGTTTCATTGTGAGGGTTCGATGGCATGTTGTGCATTGTGGTCGTTGTTGATTTAGTAGGAGGTAGGAGTGTGTAAGTGCTGTATGTCCAATGCGTTATGTCAGTATACGTTCTTTAAGTCATGTGGTTGATGGTGTACCAGTATTCGTGTTTGAGGTGCATTTCGTGAAGTTGTGCTGTTGCTGTGTCCCATGTTTCTTGTATGTGTTTGTTGATAGCCTGGCGCATTTTGTGGTTGTAGTCTGATTATGAATAGGGGTATTGCGTGGTTTGTTGTAGTGTTGTGGCTATGTTTGCTTCTGTGTCTGCATGTTCATTGCCGTGTATTTTTGTGTGGCTTGGGATCCAGAGGAGTAGTGGTCGTTGTTGAATGCTGAAGTTGTTATGTATGTGCAGTATTTTGGGGATGAGGGGGTGTTTTTATTTGGTGTAGGGTGTTATACTTTGCAGAGCTGAGTTTGCGTCTATGGCTATGATGTTGTGTTCCATTTGTGTGTTGTAGATGGTGCAGTAGGCCGAGAAGATAGCATATTGCCGAGAAGATGTTGTGTAAGTGGATGCTGTGTCGTAATACGAGTTTGTGAAAGCAACTAGTGAGTGCGACAGGGCGGTAGGAGGTGCATATAATTGAGTCCGTGTTTGATTTGCTGATAGGTATGAGCAGAGCATGTAGCCAGGATTGTGGGTATGTATGCGTTGTCCAGACGGTGTTGTAGGTGTCGAGTAGTATATTGTGAGGGCCATGGCCCCACCAATGTTGATATTGGCCCCCCAAATGTTGATTTAGGCCTCCCCAATAACCTATGCTGTTTTTATGCTGATAAGAAAGCTAAAGGGGAAAAGACACCATAGATAGAAAACTACATAGAAAACTTAGTTGATGTTAACCAGCATGTTTTGTACTGCAAAGAAACAGATTAAGTTTAGATAGTGGACTGACTCTCCACCTTCTGCTGCAAAATTGAAAATTGCGTGCAAAAAAGCAATGCAATAACCGGATTTCCATCCACTGTGGAAGTAAAGCTCGCATCATAGTGTATGTGCAGACACCACCTGATCTGTGTGTGTTGTGCGTGTCTTGTCTGTGTAGTGTGAAGTGAGGAATGTTAAATTGATAAGGGTCCTTGGATTTGAAGTGGGCTTCTTGTTGACAAAGTGCGGCGTGATTTGCTTGTTGTGTGAAGTGTTTGAATTCTGGCAAGTGAATTTGAATTCACCCGGTCTTTCCGGTTAGACCCTCACACCCAGTCTAGGGGGGGGGGGATAGTAACCCCCTCTAAAATCCAAACTAAACGTCGCTCGCAAACGAAAGAGATGTCATCGGAAAGCGCTCGACAAGTAGGGCCCGGATACACCCCCAAAACAATTTTTTTTTTCAGGGAAGTGCTGTCATTAGGTGGGCTGAGTTTCACGACTTTTCACGACTTACATTATGTTTTTGGCTCTGATGAGTTCATTTTGTGGATATTCGAAGAACAAATTATTGGAATTAGAAAAGGACAGCGAAATCGACCAGGGCCATACAATTTGTCGGCCTCCGGATAAAAAAATTGAAATGAAAAAAAAAGAAAAGTTTTTTTTAATGTTCCTTTTCTAGTGGGTAAAACATATCGAGAAACGTTGATGGAAGTCAGCTTGCTCTAATAAAAAAATGCTTACTTTAGCCACAATCTTCGATTTGAACTCTAAAAGGCAAATGCGCGAAATTTATAAGTAGTCAAAAACGGGGAAAAAGTTAAAAATTCCTCTCGTACGTTTTATTGCATCCCTAAAGATAAGCAAACACTGAAAGTTCCAGTAAAATATCTGTGTCCGTTCAAGCGTGATGACCGGTTGATTCTTCAGAGGTGACCTCACTTGACCTAGATGGCCTGACTTCAAATGTTTACCTTACATGCCAAATTTCGGCGCGCTTCCGCGCGCCGTTCGTTCACTATCCGCGAAAGACCTTAGGGGGCGGGGCGGTTGAAGAGCCCCCGTGACGGGACAGGTTAAGGGGTCCGTGTGTTCCATTGTAGTAGTGTGTTCATTGTTTGTGTGTGTTGGCGCGGGTGTGTGGTCACTTCGGTGATAGTTTTTTTCTGGTGCTTTTTGTTGGCCGTTTTCGATGTTATTACAATATTATTTTCGATGCGGAAAATCCGAAGATAGTGTGGGCATCACGATGATTGGCGCTTCGCGTGCGTACCGCTTTGTGTCTGAAAGCAGCGCAAGCGGTGTGAAAAGCGCCGACGGTCAATGGGAAAAACGTAGCAGATACATGAACCCGAGCGTCCCAAGTATTCTTATCTTATGTACAGACAGTATTGCATTCTTATGTACAGATAGACAGTTTTTAAGTCGGAGATACAAGAAGCCAATGTAATCATGTTTCGTAGAAATGGTCTAAAAATGCATTCAGTCTTTGCCTATATCCTGCTTTCCTGATGAAGGCAATACAGTCGCAGCGTCGGGACATATCCGCGAATATAAATCTGAGCTCATTTGTTTACCCATTTAATCATAATTTCGCGTGCATCATTCCACTAATTTCACCTATAAAGGAAGCTATTGCACGCCGTAAGCTGTTTAGCAGTTGTTTAGTTCTACATTGATTTCGTGAATTAGAGACTGCTGATCGGAGTGGAAGGGAAAGTCAATGAAGAAGGAAGAAGTTATGAACTTACACATTACTTCATTTGCGCCTGTGGCTAAAATCCTTATTCCCCACAGTCAAGACGGTGTATTCACCCCATCGCGTACCAAACCGAAGATGTTATTCGATGCGGTACAGCGGATGCTATGGAATGTCCTGTGACCCTTAATATATATTAAAACTCTTGTATGGGGGACGAGTGGTTTAGGAGTAAGTTCCTTGTTTTACAATCGAAAGATTGTGGGTTCGAGTCTGACCTGTCGCTACTCTTCGTCCGCGACCAATCGGCGTGAGAGATTGACGACGCTCCATGACTCAACGGTCGATGTGTCGTAAAGCCAATAACCAAATAACTAAAACTCTTGTATGTAGAACTGCGTGAGGTTACTTTACAACGCCTCAGACTTTATCCACTTAATATGCGTTTCAGTTTTTTTTTTCATCCTGCGACTCGCAAGCATTAGCCGTACATGAAATTGATTTCCGGTCTCGTGCTGGCATTTTCAAGCTGAGACCTTGCAGCTTTAGGCTATGAATTTGGTAGTGCTGGAGTGTAAAACGATACTGAGCCGCGAGTTAACACACAAATTAAATAAATCATCTGGTAGTAGTGGGTTTAAGTTTTATTTTTTATCTGCGAAGGGTTGGATGATTTTATCCAGCACTGCATTAAAATAAATGGACCAGTTTTCCTGTACATGTTTATTGGGGTTTGTTTTATCTTGTATTGCAGTCCTGAATACACACAAACAATGCAAAGATGCCTTAACCCGCGCCGTCTTTCCGGTCAAATCCTCACACCCCGTCTCTGGGGGTGGGGGGCGGTTGAAGACCCCCCTCTAAAATCCAAACTAAGCATCGCACGAAAACAAAAGTGGTGTCATCGGAAAGCGCCCGACGAGTAGGGTCCGGGTCCACCTCCCCAAAAAAAATTCCCCGAAAGTGACGTCACCAGGGGGCAGTGTTGGATTTTCACTTCTCAGTCAAGGTCTCGTAGTGTATAATTTTGGGGCTTGCTAAACAAATAAACAAGAGTGTACAATGGCTGGTTGGTTATTGGTTTTGCAACACATCGACCCTTGAGTCATGTAGCGTCGCCATTCTCTCACGGCGATTGGTCGCGGTCGAAGAGTAGCGACAGGTGAGACTCGAACCCACAACCTTTCGATTGTGAGACGAGCAACTTACCCGTAGACTACTCGTCCCCGTGTATATTGCCTAGAAACACAATACAATAGAGTGCATACATTTTCCTGCATAATAGTGAATACATAACACGCCTAT
This sequence comes from Imbricaverruca yamaguchii, assembly GCA_034440575.1. Lineage (NCBI taxonomy): Eukaryota > Metazoa > Arthropoda > Thecostraca > Neoverrucidae > Imbricaverruca > Imbricaverruca yamaguchii. Next base: position 45,715 of record JAOTOL010000558.1, on the reverse strand, counting down.
ATAATGGTGCATACTTTTAGCAACAACCAATGAATACTTTGTTTAATTTTTTTCATACATCAAGAGTGCATAGTTTTCCTCAGGTCAAAGTAAGTGCTATGAAAGGAAGTGCACAATTCTAACCGACTATCCTCAGGCAAGAAGATATCCGCACTCATGAATCGCCAGTTTGACTAGTTTTTGTAGTGTTCATCTCTAGTGGGACTGTTCGCAGCTGATCACACAAATGTTTTAATTTGGAGTCCCGAGCATCAGACACTTCACAGTCACAGCTAAGTTGTGTCAAGGGCCAAAAATGGTTGCGAAAGTTGAAGATTACTAGAACTACAGTGGATCGTATTCTCACTACCAGCCATAGGTCACCATATCACCCATAGAGCACGCCGCTCTGCGGGCTATGCTTACAATTGTCACTATTTTACAGTAGCAGAACTAGCTGGGATTGCTCGCTATGCATTAGCTCTTCATCTGATGTTTGGCAATACAAGGGGTTGATTTCTTTTTCTGCGGGAGAGTATAATTCTTTGGAAGGCCAAATGTCAAAAAGTGGCCATTTTTCCAACGCTGCCAGTGGGGCTGATGCCATCTTCACGACATTTCATTTAAATTTAAATTTAAATTTAAATTTAAACATTTAAATCTTCACGACATTTCACTACTTACATAATTTTTTTTACTCTGGGGAGTTCATTTTGGGGATATATGAAAAAAAACAATGTTTTTTGGAATGAGAAAGGGACAGCGAAATCGACCAAGGCTATAATTATTTGGCCCCCCATTTTTTTTTTCCTCAAAATTTGAATTTTTTAGTTTTCTTTAATTTTCCTTTTCCAATGGGTAGAGCAGACCGAGAAACGTTGTTGGAAGTCAACTTGCATCAATAAAAAATGCTTACTTTAGCCAGAACCCTGCATTTGAACTGCAATATGGCAAATACGCAAAAATTTGTATGTTGTCAAAAACGAAAAAAATGAAAAATTCAACTCGTACGTTTTGTTGCATCTGTAAAGATAAGCAAACGCTAAAAGTTTCATTAAAATATCTGTATCCGTTAAAGCGTGACGACTGGTTGAACGTTTTTGGAGGTGACCTCACGTGACCTTGACTAACTCGTTGACCCTAGATGACCTGACCTAAAAGTTTTTAATTAGCATGTCAAATTGATGTGGGAAAAGGTATGCCAAATTTGGGCGCGCTCCCGCGCGCCGTTCGTCCGCTATCCGCGAAGAACCTGAGGGGGGCGGTTGAAGAACCCCCGAGACGGGACGGGTTAACACGCGCACTGGAGGGGAGGCGAAATCCGCCCACCACTCCGGTTTTTCTAAGATAACTCCAGATTTTACCGGTGGATATACGCTATTATTTGTGTACTTGCCAATAAATGACCGGCGCGTTGTTTGAAGTACGAAAAATGAAAATCGACCGAAAATATTTTGAGTTAGGGGTCGCTAAATTCAAAAACGTTTATCATCGCCAGATCACAAATATCGGCACTGATGCGCTTCCCGTATATTAGCAAAAAAGAAGTGTTCTTGGCAAAACTAGCGACTTGTTTGATGTACATTGTCATGCTACATTATTCCAGAGTCATGTCAAGTCACCGAGGTCAAGTCAGGTCGGGTTCATAACAGGTTAACACACGCCCTAGAGGAGGTTTGGCGAAATCCGCCAATCCTTCCGATTTTTCGTCGTACATAACTCCATATTGTACCGGCCGATATGCCAAATGTTTCGCGTACCTGCTTAGAAATGACCGGCGCATTGCTCAAAGTAAGAAAAATGAAAATCTGCCGATAAGTTTTCAGGTTAGGGGCCGTTAAAGTAAAAACAATTCGCAGCGCGAGACCACAAAAATCGGCGCTGTTGCGCTTCCTGTATATTGGCAATAGGGAAGTGTTCTTGACAACACTAGCGACTTGTTTGATGCATATTGTTATGCTATATAATTTAAAAGTCATGTTAGGTCGCCGAGGTCAAGTCAGGTCAAGTTCATGATAGGCTAATGGAACCAAACTTGGTCAACTGGAATGTGTCATAAATGCAAATGACTGTCATGCGATTGATGTCACTTTACATGTTACTCCCTATACATCCAGAAATTTACTGTTTGTCATTGTGTACCTAAGGGTTTCCATACTTTATGCATGTATTTCACTCCTTTCTTTGCGAAGCCGATTGTGCCGAGCCGCCCAACGGAGCAGTCGGGATGGGAGACCGGTTACGGTAACTGGAGCAGGTAATGACCTAATAAAGTGCTCCTATATATGTGACCTGAGGTCAAATGGCGGATCTGACATCTGTATTGCATCATTGGTAATGTCCAAAACATCATTAATGCCAATTTTGGAGCATTTAAACACAACCACAGCGATCCATAACAATGACAAGCCAAGCCACGCAAAACCAGAAAATCTTGCTATTTTGACCTCATTTGACCTTGAAGATATTGACCTAAGGTCATGAACTTTTCACACAAAAGAGTTCACTATCGTGCCCATCCACCCTGTGAATTTCGTTGCTCTAGCCTTCATAGGAGCTGAGATCTTAGGGAGGGCGGAATCCGCCACCCCCCCTCCAGTGCGCGTTATTTTCAGAGGCCCTCCAGGGCGCGTGTTAAGCATTCTTACGTTAAAAAATTATTAAAACTGTAAACGTTGTATCGTCATCAAATGTATAGCAACCTCTGCTACCCTATATCACATACACATTTTTGCTCAGCACGCTTGACCCCCAGTGACAATTCCTTAAGAATTAACATGATTAGTTCCCTCGCTGATCTTCCGAAATTGACACCTCTGTTCTAAGGCGTGGGCCTTGCCACGGCCCGGGGTGCGGAAGACGTGTTCACTCGCCCACTAATTTACATAAACTTGGCATTCCGCCTGTTACGTCGCATGGACACACACACACAACCGACCAAACCCCCCTGCTACTTCTATTTAGAAGTCCATATCGCCATCACTGTAGGTAGACCTACTATAGATAAGTTAAGTTTTAAGTATAACAAGGGATGCTGGCAAGACAAACGAATGTTCGCCTTGTTCTTTGAAGAATTGGCAATGCCAAAACTCAAGTATTCTAGGAACACATTTAAAACTGTGCTTGGTCCGCCCAATTATCTTTCCTCTCTAAAAACTAGATTTACTCACCTGAAAGGAGACGAACTCCTCTTCCATGCGTTCAGGCGAAGCGCATATGGTGAGAAAATATTGCGCCGATCTGCCACGGTTCACACGCCGCACTGCGCACCAGTATCTCAGGCCGCACAAGGAATTGAACTAAGAATGCGCATGAGCAAGTTGACACTTTTATGAGGTGGTATGCACCAGACATTGACGGAACTACACCCGGAGAGGGAGCTAGCGGAATGGGGTGTTAAGCTACACTGCCTTGGGGTGTCCACCCACCTGGGATGTTTGCGACTCCCAACTCAGCTGTGAGGGTTTAACAGCGTGCTTACAACACCCTGAGTTCCATAAAGGAGGCTGCCGACACATTGACAGGTGCTTGAGGTGTTCAAACTTGGGTTGTTGGGGTGCTGAACCGTTTTTCAGTGTAGGTTGATGGTAGCTGGAAGATATGCTGGAATGCTTCTTCGATATTTTGAAAAGACTGCATCAATGTTTGGAGAAAAAATCTGATCAAGGTTGATGTTCGGATTATAAATTCTACAAAAACTTTCCGTCGCTGAGTTAATTTGGCGTCATGTACATTAAGCTGCCTAGAATGAAAGTACCTGCGCGTGCATCACCATCATCCATCCAAATTATAGACGTGTATATTTGTTAGTGTACAACTGGTACAGCTTTGGCTCGAGTTTGACGTTTCTCACCCGTCGCGTAGCTCAGGCAAGCGAAGGAGACCGCTGCATCCCCAAAGCCCGAACGTTCGAAGTTAGGACAACACAAAATTAAAATAATGCGAACGTTAAATAAGCATTGGAACATTTTGGAAGTTGTATCCAAATTTGTATGACAAATTTAAGCTTACCGAGCACATCTCATCTGATACATAAATCTACTACAATATAGGCGATGCAATACGCAATGTATTTAGTACACAATCCTCAAAGTATACCCTTTAGTTGGCAAACTTAATGGTTGTAGGAGTGCAATTTTTGCCCACTCGATAACTTGATTTGTTAGAGCGCCAGCCTGCATTGGTCTCCCCTGTTCTGGCAAAACCGAACTAAAGGCGTTTCGCGAGTTCGCGCAGCCTTCAGCTGGGAGGTCGGCTAGCAAGTGGCTCGATAAGCTCGGGGTAAGGGATCGTCCCCGATAAAATCGGGGACAGGCCGTGCTAGTATATCGGCACTTTCAAATATTGGCCAAAATTACGCCCTTGGACCGGAATTCTCACATCAAGTGGAGTGATCAATGCGGCTTAAGAAGCAAGCTCTGCTTAATATAGGACGCTGTTCCACAGTGCTATAAGAACAAAAATTCTGACAAGTTTCCTGCATAAAAAGTTAACACCACTCATACGTCCCACTGAAAGTGCACCATATTCTCCAATTTCTAGGTGAAGACGATGTATAAATAACCTTCACGGTATGAAAATACAAAACGTGATGCGAAACCACACTTTTTTCTACTTAAAAAATGTACCGTGTCAGCTTCGTCATGAAATTTGCTTTAAAGCTCACTGCAATTTATAGTGATGTGTAAATGTGACGACGGGAAGATATAATAACATAGCATATGATATTGATATAGACGATATCATGCAATCGTTCACAAAGTACATTTATAAACTTCAATATACAAGAAACCGTATGAAACGAGACTTATGACATGCGAAGATATTCTGGCCAGGATATGCATTCTACCTCAAATCCATCCAATCTCCCGTTTGCACCCAAGGTGTGCACCTTTGGATTTCTATTGTCTGAACTAGCCAACCACAGTTTGCTTTCTTCTTCTTTCAAGGCTCAGGACACGCAGCCACACAACCAAAAATCGGATCCCGAATGCCGAACAGCGCGCCACACACCGATCGACTCTGGCTCCTCGATACCACCACCGACATTCCGTAGGCCGTGCATTGTGGCCCGCAGAGCCACGCGCGACTCACCGAGCGCGAAGGCGGGCGATCCGTCGCCGGCGTCCACGAGGAAGGTGACGCCTGAGCCGGGGATGTGGCCCCGGGCTGTGAAGGTAGCAGTGCCGTTGGCGGTCATGGGGAGCGTACCGGCGGGCGCCGTCAGCGTCACTGTGCCGAGCTCGCCCGGCCCGGCAGTGGCGGTCCGGAGGGTGAGCTGACCGTCGACGCCGCCGCACGTATCGCCCGAGCCGCAGGTGATGTTGCAGCCGTTGGCGGCGGGCAAGCTCACCGTCGGCACGCTGACGGTGCAGAAGCACCAGCTGCCCTCCTCCAGGGTGGAGACGTCCAGCGACATGGCCAAGCAGGCTGCCGAGCAGGCCTGTCCGCCGGCGCACCAGGTCAGACGTGCGACGTCGCGGCCCGCCCGCCACTCTCGGCCGCCCGGCGCGCGGCAGGGCAAGTCGAACCTGTTGTTGCCACACAGTGGTCCACGGGTCGGTGGAGCGAGGGCGGCGCCACATATTTTAAGTGTGGCGTTTCACCCTGTGTACAGCAGTCTGTCGAAGATTGTGAGACCTCACGTAGCACAGCAACTATTAATATACGATCCAGGGATGGATTGCCATGTGATTGATTCACTTCAGACTACTTGATGCATTTATATCATTTCATTCTACGTGCCATCAGTGAATTCATACATTATCATTTTACCTTGTTATTTTGCACTTGCACGAATCCGTGCAAATTGTCCTAATTATATATATATATATATATATATATATATATATATATATATATATATATATATATAAATATACACATATATGTATACATATATATATATATATATATATATATATATATATATATATATATATATATATATATATATATATATATATATCTTAACGATTTATTTGATGTGGTAAATATAATTTACTCAGTGCATAGCATAAACTACCCGCATATCGCCGTTGTTGTATAGGTGTATGTCGAGGGGAGGCGGGGCAATGCATAGGCTCCACATAGGCAAAGGCAAGCTATATTAGTAATAACTACATTATTTTAACTTTGGTAATGTAATAAATTACTGTTATCATATTATATATGAATGTTAACTTAAGATGTATCAAAATAAACAATAGACAAATAGTTCATAATACAGTATCCATGCTTTCCAATTTATCATTACCACATATAAAGCAACCGAGGACACTGGTACGCTATGGGCTCCATGGCTGCACCGTCCACCCAATTCAGGATCGCTGATGGCCTGGTATGCATGGACTATTGGCGTGACAAATAGCTTGGTAGTCAAGCTGGGCGGTTTGTGACAAAAATATTCTGCACAGGTATACTGTTTCCCACCACACATTTGTACCACTGGCGTCACAAATAGCTTGGCAGTCAGGCTGAGCGTCATGAGACCTCAATATTCTGCACAGGTATACTGTTTCCCACCACACATATATCTGCAAGATAGTCAGGTGGCAGAACGCTTACCCTGATTGCCAAGCTATTTGTCACGCGAATTATACCACAGATAAACATTATTAAAATATGAATTTCACGTGCATGTCATCGATTTACTTCTGCACTTACATTCTAATTCCAGTATATAATATGGGCTTCGACGTCCTATCATACATTTTCAACGCAAACTATGATATAGACCATCGTATATATTGACCCTGCTCCACGCGAACGACTTTTCTTGTTCGAGCGGACGGTGATGCGGACGGACCTATTCGGCATCCTGTTCCAATTCAGCTAGATCCGCGAAAAAAAACAAACAATTACCTACTTCAGACAACACATCCATACCCCGCGATCTTGGTGTTTTTGCCACATAATCCGTCGCTGAGGGAGCCAGCATAAGAGTGGTTGCTGGAAGATTGAACAATTTTCATATTTCTTTTGGCTCTATGTGCAAGACAGAAATCTTGTCAGCTTATGTGCCTTTGTACATACACCAGCGCAGGCGTGGCATTGCGATGCACACATATCGCATGTTGCAACGATACTGTTATGAAATTAGTCCTGGAGTTTTCATGCATTTCAATCCGATGGACTGATGTTGAGGTAGCTTCGATGAATAATTAATTATTGAGCAACTGTAGATGTTCCGCACATATACATACACGCTGCTCTTTGGCACTGGAGCGTCTTCATCCGAAGCAATATTTGCGTTGCGTTCCACAAGGACCCCAAAGACATTCCAGACCGTCTGGTACTTAGGTCTTGGCAACGGTCTCTGTGTGTCCAGCACTTCCGTAATTCTTGCTTTCTTACTGAACACAAAAGTCACATACCGCCACCGGCCGTCATCATCGCGGTGCGATATAGTGTTCTACAAATCTCAGTGGGGCAGGGTCATTTTGACCCCCCCCCCCCTGCTGCTAACTTTTGTTCCAAGTAAGATAGAACTATCTGGTAACGACATGATGCAGCTCCTGTCCTGAAATTCCAGCGTAACTCGAAGCATTTTTGTATCTATCTCATCTTTTACTTTCAAGGTTAGGTCAACCAGATCAAATGTGGTCCCGGCGCTGTGGGTGAACGCGGCCATATGCGACTACATGCCCCAGCTTCTTGCGTTCCATCCCATGTCCCACAACTATTAAACCTTGATTCCTTCTTTTTCACTTCTAAACTCCAAGCAAATTTTTAGTTTTGAATCACCCGCAAATGACACTACCAGAGCGAAACTTTCAGTGAAGATAATGCATGGATCGAAAATCTTGTATATGGAGCTGAGATAAAATACTTGGATTGTTTTTGTTTGGTGAGCTTCTTGACAGCCTTTCGGCGGTGTCTTTATTTCGTTTCTAGCCTCTAATAGGCTAGGGTGGCTGTGGTCAAACAGTGTGAGTGAGAGTACATCTTACTCACCCGCTCCCAGCAGGGACCTTTTGGACATATACACCACCAGCGTGCCGATAAAGAAATGGTGCGGTCAGTTTACGCTCATGAGCGCCATTTTATATGTTTTGGTAGGACGATTTCTCCGCCCATGTGGAATTGTGACGCTATCACCTCCCAATGCCCCCATTGTTCACGCAGAAGGAAAAAGTTCATCGTCGTCAAAGCCAAACCTCCCAGATTCAATATTTTCAACCATGCGTGAATGACCTTGATGTGCTTTCCTGTCTCTTCCCCAAGTCGTCTTCATGAAACAGCCGTTTGCTTTCATCACATGTGGGCTGTATTTTGAGCTGTCGCCCACCGTAAGCTATTCCGTAATTGAGGCGCATTTCCTGATATAATGTTCAAGTATTCCCGGAGCACAAGTGCTGCCAGACGTTTGGTAGCACTACAAGTGCTATCAGACGTCTGGTAGCACGTCCCGAGGGCGCGATCTCGTTCGGCGTCACAGGAGCAACCTTCTGTTCAATGGGCTCGATAATTCAGAACAGCCTTGCCGTGTAAGAACGCGCTACGGCGGGGAACCTGGGAGCAGTTTGCGTACAAGACTGCGTACAGTTTTGGCCCTTCTGGACCTTCTGGGCCAGGGCGTGCGGGGCCCTTCTGACCACCCTGAATGATAATAATGGGAAAGTCATTGTAACTGCAATTTTGCCTAGGAGTGGAGCCTCCCCCGAGTGGAGCTCTAGGGCGCTGGCAGCCAATATCAGGGTAGGTAAGCTCTGCCATGAGTTGGATTTCACCTTTGTCGACGGGTGGTGCAGGTTTTATGGATCATGGGACCTCTATCAGAGGGATGGCCTGCATTTCTCCGAGAATGGGGTGCATGTGTTAGACAAAGTGTATGAGCATGTCCTTCATGGAAACTAGGTAATGAGGCGGGGAGGGATGAAGTGGCATTGCCATCTCAGGGATATGCCAATAGTGACAGCCTAGGCAATAGAACCCCAAAGTCAGCAAATGGGGATATCAGTAGCTCAAGCAGGCAGAGTGGTAGTTCATCCAGTGATGAAAGAGCTCCTCAGCATGAAAAAGCCAAAGGTGGTTATGGAACATGTGTTAAGTGTATTATGCTTAATGCTAAGAGTATTCGATCCAAATTTGATGAGTTCAAGTGCTATGCTGCTGAGGAGGAACCTGATTTTGTTTGCATTACGGAGGCATGGGTCAGTGAGGGGTATTTTGGAGATAACTTTTGCAGGACTATGATATCCAGGGATACAATATGTTTTCGTGCAATATGGGTCTGCAGTGAAAGGAGGTGGTGTAATGCTCTATTTGAATGGCTTATTCATTTCTCAAAGAGTAACAGGTGGGGTGAAAAATATGTCTGTGAAGTCCATTTGGCTAGATGTCGCTGTGGGAAAAGGCGACAGCAATAAGCTGAAGATGGAGCTTTCTACCGATCAGGAACCCTGCCACATTTTCAGCAACTGGAGCTTGATAAAGTTATGTGTGGGGAAATCAGTAGAAACTTTCAGAGGAAGTGCCTTATTCTTGGTGACTAATCTAAAAGGATATAAAAATGTTAGTGTTTGCTCCCCATCATGGAAAATGTTTAGGAAATGCCTTGAAGAGGACCTGTTCTTACACCAGTTTGTAACGGAACCTAGCAGGCATGACTCATTCTTGGACCTTGTACTCTCGGATTTAAGTGACTTAGTTCAAGACTTCACTGTAGGAGAAACTCTGGGAAGAAGTGACGATCACATAGTTAGATTCAAGGCACATGTAGTGGGAACTATTATGGATAATTAGGTAAAGGTTCATAATTTCAACGGAGTAGACTTTGAGTGCATGAGAGCGGCTTTAAGTGCCATATGATGGGAAGAAGAATTATCCAAATTAAATGCCTGCGAAATGTGGGAAAAGTTCAAAAGTAAAGGCGCAAAAGAAGGGGAGGAAAGCCAGCGTGGCTTACACCAGACTTGATAAAAGCAATTTGGGTTAAAAAAACTGCATTTAGAGTGTTCGAGGAAGCTTCAAATATCGCAAATCTAAGGTCGTATCGAAAAGCTAGAGACACTGTGAAGCAAAAAATCAGAGCAGCAAAGCGAGCAAAAGAACTGGATTTGGCTAGGAACTGTAATGGGGACAGCAAAACGTTATTTAGTTTTTACAAGCTGAGTGAAGTTTCTAACACAATTGGTCCACTGGAAGTAAATGGGACTATGTTGAGTGAGGATAGTGAGATGGTTGAGGAGCTGAGCAAGCAGTTTAAATCAGTGTTTACATTGGAAGATATGACCACTCTGCCGACCGTACACCATAGTTCAGTGACATGTGATCGGACAAACGATGTTGACTTCATTAATAGTGATGTTGTTTTCAATCATAGCAGGAAAATATAGCCAAACATGCCAGCAGGACCTGATGAAATTTATGCTTTTGTATTGCGGAAGCTGAAAAGGAACTGACATTTCCACTTAGTATAATAATTTGTAGATCTGATTCACAAAATGAAATTCCAACAGATTGGACAATGGCAAATGTAGTTACTATGTTCAAGAAAGGAGAAAGAGGGAAAGTCGAAAACCATAGGCCAGTAAGTCTCACATCCATAGTCTGTGAGGTACTCGAATCAATTATCAAGGATAGAATAGTTAGTTATCTGGAAGGAAACAGATTGATTCAAGATACTCAACATAGCTTTGGAAAAGGACAATCATGCCTCACAAATCTCTTGGACTGTTTTAACTTCGCCACAGAACAATTTGATCAGGGGAATCAGGTTGATGTAGCATATCTTGACTTTAGTAAGGCCTTTGACAAAGTACCCCATACACGGTTAATGATACAGCTTCAGGCCCATGGTATCGCAGGTAGCATCTTAAGATGGATAGAGTTGTGGCTTTCAGAAAGACAGTAAAGAGTGATGCTGAATGGTACAAAGTCATCATGGCAAAATGTTCTTAGTGGAGTCCCCCAGTGGTCAGTACTGGAGCCACTACGGTTCCTTATAATTGTAAATAACATTAAAAGTGGTCTAAGCAGTAGGATTTTGAAACTTCCGGATGATTTTAAGGTCCTTCAGGCAATAACAGGCCAGAATGAGCATATCTCGCTGCAGAAAGACTTAGACGAACTTGTGAAGTGGTCCGAAGAATGGCAGATTAAATTTAATTTTGATAGTACTATCAGTGACTGAACAGGAGAAGGATTTAGGTGTTATTCTAAACACAAAACTGGGGGCATTAGAACAGACCAAGGAAGCCAGGAAGAAGGCACTGAGAATGCTCGTGGCAATAAATAGGAATGTATCATACAGAAGTGAGGAAGTGATCAGGAAGCTTTACTGTGCATACGTCAGGCCACATTTGGAGTACTGCATCCAAGCTTGGTACCCTTGCTATGAAAAAGATTGTTGGCTTTTAGGGAGTACAAAAGAGGGCTACAAAAATGGTTCATGGTATAAGTAGCCTGGCATATGAGGAAAGAGTAGTTGATCAATTGCTCCCCGAAAGAGCATGAAGTACTTACCGCAGCGGAGACCGTCGAAGGGTCATAGTCGCCGCCAGAGGCCGCCGTGATGCTGCTGAATCCGTCTGCGACGGTGTCTCTGAAGCATTGGCTTTCGGAGATGTCGGCGCAGAAGAGAAGGCTGGTGGCGAACAGCGCCAGGCGGTGGCTAAGCCATCCTGCCGGCGCCATCGCCAGCTTGGGCCGCGACCGCGGCGCGGACTCGGCCAACTCACTGCAGCTGTAGGTCGATCCTTCTTCGTTGGGCCGTCAGCACGCTATGGCCTGGGTAGCGATAGCGGAACGACGGTTGGGTTGCTTCGCCATCTACGGTCGACGTGAGCAACAGCTCGCCTAATTCGGTGCCAAAGCTCATGCCCCTGAATATATACATATACACCGATACGACTTGGGAGAGTCCATCCGAGTTGTAAAGCAGGGTAGAAAATTCGAATGTCTGAAAGTGTCAAGTAGGATATGAACACCATGAGCCATGTTCGCGAACCGCAGCTCACAAAGGAATCCTTGAAAATGCAAGACACTGAAGAGAATTTCAACTTTCTACTTCCACCCCTTACGCCCCACAAGCTATAATATACCCCAGACTATGGCAATAGCATCCCACCGCAGAAAGGTATATTGGTGGATATCGAACCTCGAATATCGAGCACACTTCACTGCCACTCCTTGGCCATGCTAATTTTCTAGCTGAGACAAAGTATAAGACTTTACAAGTCAGCTCCATAATGGCATGGTTGCACCCAAAAAGGTTAAATAGCCTAAACAAGGCGATCAAGAACACTCTGGCGACTAAATATTGCAGAATTCGCTCAGGAAGCCTCCAGTCCACACATATTCCACACCAGTGGCGTACCAAAGGGGTTTAAGGGGGAGGGGCATGGTCCTACTGTCCCACTGAGAGGTTGTGAGGCCCCAAGAATTGCACCGTGGTTGGGAAAAATGCGGTTGGCGCCCTAAAAACCCAGCTGGCCCTTAAAATTGACATTGTGGCTCCAAAAAGTTTGACTGGGGCCAATAGAAATACAACTGCCCCCTAAAAACGCACCGGGACCATATACATCATATTGGAGCCAACAAAGTCGCGCGGTGCCCTAAAATGACGTTGGGATCCCTCAAGTCCCACCAAGGTCCCTGAAAATCATATTGGGGCCACACAAATAGTTCCGGGGCATCTAAAATGACGTTGTGTGTCCAAAACATGGGACATGAAAATATAGCTAGGACCACCAAGAAGTTGCGCCGAGGTCCCCGAAAATCACGCTGGTGCTTCAATATGTTGGATCAGTGCCCCTGGCATTCACGCTGTGGGCACAAGAAGTCTCACCGGGGACCCTGAAAATCAATCTGTGGACACGACATACCGGGGCCCAAAATGTTTCATTGGGACCACCCAAAAATGAAGCTGGGGAAACGAACAATCAGTCTGGGCATGGAAAAATCACTCTGTGATACTAACAATCGCCACAAAAGCCGCCAAAATGTGTTGGACTCCCAGGACGTGTCGTGACCACCAAAAATTACGTCAGGGATTCAAACAAATGACCACGAGGCCCGACAAATCGTACTTAGAGCCATATATTTGACGCCGCTGCCCTTCAAAATATCACAGGAGGCAAAAACTACCGGCGGAGCCCCACAAGTCACAGCTGGCTTCTCAAAACTCAATACCTACCCTGAACGCCACTCACAGTGGGAGTCCGAAAATGGATTTCCATGGAATGGAATTCCATGGAATTGACCCGATCACCGGAAAGAGTAGAGGTCAGAAAAATTATCCGAAATGCCTTTTCACTCTGCAGTGTGCCACTAGCTGAACAAAAACTTGAACAGCCGCAGTGGCGTACTAAAGAAGAACCCCTCCCCCTCCTGAAGGGACAGGCTCACAAGAAACTCAACGGGTGCCAAAAAAAATCGCACCAGGGCTCCATAAATTCGCGTCTGGACCACAGAATTCGCGCAGGCGGCTCTGAATAAATACAACACGCAGAACAAAATTGTACTGGGCCCGCGAAAACCGCGCTCGGGCCCAGCTAAGTGCAGCGTGCTCCACGAACTCATGCCGAGCCCCCAAATATCGTGCTCGGGACACAAAATTCCTGTCGGTAGTCCAAAAATCCAAACCCGGCATCAACTATTTCCCTCTGCAAGCACAGTGTGTCCTGAAAAATCGCACCGGGACTCGACAAAAATCAAGTCGAGGCCTTCCAAAATAAGGAGATATTCCGAACAAATAAATGCCTGAGCCAGGGAAATCGCTCCGCAGCCCAAACATGCCACCAGATGCCTTCAAAAATCGCGTACTGCCTCGATAAACGTACCGGAGCTCGGCAATTCGCGGCGGAGCATAAAATATGGCGCTGGTGCCCGAAAAAAAATCATACTGGGACTCTGACTTAAAAACATTCAAAACTGCGTCAGCAAAAATGCGTCGAGCGAAGAAAACTAGCTTCCGGTTCCTCGGAACCAAGCAACTGGGCCAAAAAAAATCGGGCCGGTACCCCGAATAAGTATGCCAATGCTCCCAAAATAGTGCTGGGGATCCACATGTGGGGTCGGGAGCCCCAGGTGAACCCAAAGAGAATGCCGAGAGGCCAAAATGCACCGCAAAAAGCAAAACAACGGCACAAAGCGGCAAGGCCTTAACCCGCACGGTCTCTCCGGTTAGATCCTCATACCCCGTCTGGGGGGGGGGGGGTGGAAGGTCGATAGGGACCTCCCGCTGATCTCAAAACTAAGCATCACAAGAAAACGAAATAGGTGGCATCGGAAAGCGCTCGAGGAGTAGGGCCAGACACCACCCCCAAACATTTTTGCACAAAAAAGTGACGCCACTAGGGGCCTAGGTTTTCACGACTTACATCATGTTTGTGGCTCTAGGGAGTTCATTTTGAGGGAGACTTGAAGAAACATTATCGGGAATCAGAAATGGAAAGCGAAATCGGACAGGACCATACAATTTTTGCCAACCAAAAAGTGATTTTTTTTTTAATTCAGGATTTTGCGTTTTCAAATTTTCTTCAATTTTCCTTTTCTAATGGGTAGAGCTGATCCAAAAATATTGTTCAAGTCAGCTTGCTCAAATAAAAATGTTTACTTTAGCAAAAATGTTCTATTTTAACTCTAATTGATAAATATACAAAACTAATAAGTAATCAAAAGTGTTAAAAAAAAATCCTCTGGTGCATATTGTTGCATCCCTAAAGATAAGCAAACGATGAAAATTTCATTCAAATATATTTATCCGTTAAACCGTGACTACTGGTTGAAGGTTTCTAGAGGTGATCTCACTTGACCTTGACTAACTTATTGACCCTAGATGACCTGACATAACGTTTTTTAACACAACATGCCAAATTGATGCAGGAAAAGGCATGCTAAATTTCGGCGCGCTGTCGCGTGTCGTTCTTTCCCTAACCACGGAAAACCTTAGGGGGTGTCAACGACACCCCCTCGAGACGGCGTGTGTGAAAACATGCGTTGCAGCTATAAATATACACACATGAGGCGTTAAAAAAAAAAACACCCTCAAGGCACACCGGGTCGATGAGACCACATGGGGCCTAAAGAACAGGCTGGAGCCCTCGCAAAGTGACATGGTCCTAAAGAAGGAACAAAAAGACCGGACACCAAATCGACACATCGGGACCTCAAAACACGAAAACGCGCCGGAACCTCAAAAATATCGTCGGTGCACAAAAAAAGCTATACAAAGGAGCCGTAGTCCCAAACGTGTGCCAGGCCCCTAAAAAAGCAGGTTGCAGCTATAAAACACATCCATTGACGAAATATCACTGGTACAAAAGTAAAACACGGAGCCAGCGCATATATTCGGTAGCCAATCTGGGAGCATATTTAACGAAAGGGATGAGGTACATCAAAGCTCGGCGAGTCTGCGGGTTTCTTATCCACCAGAAATGTGAAAAGAAGAGAACTAATCACCGAAGTGAATAAACATATTTTCCCAGCGAACCTCCAACCGAAGCATTTCACACGTTAAATGTGGAACAAAACTATCATGCGAGAGCAATTAACAAACCATGGGAGGCCTAGCGGAAACTGGAGAATCGCAGGTAGTGTGGCGAATGCACCGAATGCGCACGGCGGGCGTACGCGTGCAAGAACGTTGGGGTTTTGGCGAGCGAGCGTCATGAACTAGAATGTCTGAAATTCGAAAATTTTACATTTTTGAGTGATTTGTACCGGTGTAATTTCAGCAATGTGAGATGACTTATCAAGCGATGCCGAAAGAACAACCTTGAGACAGGATGGGAGTGGGGGAGTTAGGGTTGAAATCCGGTGACTTAGAAACAATGGTGGTATATTGGGCCCCCTCCACAGAACAATAAGTTGGTCATTAACTAGACTAAGCATAAAACGAGGCCCTTTTGAAAAAAATAGTGGTAGAAATCCGGGAGTTTTTTAATTGGAGTAGGCGGGCCTCCTCCAAATCCGTTAGTCCCCCTAGAGCAAACACTTGGTACACCACTGTTCCACACCGACCACCTTAAAACCATTAAGTGTAAGTTCGAGGCTTTGATATTTACTGATTAACTAGGAATTAATATTAACCCAATGTAGAGCTGTTTTCATGAAGCCTCGATCTTAGCAGCAAGAAACTTGTCATCACTATTTGCACCTGAACATCGGGCATACACACGTATGACCTATTTCGATATCACACAAATGCATACACACACATACATACATACACACAAATTTATGCTCGTGTTGTAATTAAGAAGCATCATAAAGCTCAGTCAACTGACTGAGGAATGCCCCAAAATGAGTTCCGATTGGTGAAAATTTCAAGGTCCAGTGATTTGACCTCGTATACACTACTGGACCTCGGCATTCCGTTGTGAAAACTCGTTCGGTCGTCGGTCGTCCGGCTGACAAGTGCACACAGGTGGTGCACACAGAAGGCAGAGGTGGCCGCCTACCTGCCGTGGTGGTCGGCGCGACACCGACCGCGGACGCGAGCCAGGGTCCAGTGCGGAGCCGTGGTGCGAACACCGGCCAGTCGCACTGTTGGTGACAACACACTGTCACCACGGACTACCTGGTGCCCGCCGCTCCCGACCAATCACAGCGCGCCACGCATCGATGGCAGCACTTGCAGGCGTTGCCAAGATGTGTGGACAAATGTACAGTCGCACGTTCGCCGCCGCGGATTCACCGAATCTCCTCCAGACTTTGGCGTTGACCGGAAAAGTTTATTTTAAAATCAACCTCCACTCCCAATTTTATCACCTCTCCAAAGCCCATGCACATACGAGAAGTCCATATTAATTTCTTCCTGCCCAAGTCGTAAAACAAACCATGGATTGGTGTTGAATCGGTCCCGATTTTCTGATATATGACCGAATTATTTACCTACTTTGCCATTCAATTGCATTAAATTCAACGTGTCAAAGAAGTGCTTGTGGAGGCACGGGAAAACGCTACATGGGGAAGCACTTTGCAATGTTCAGTAGATAACAACTTCATCGAGTGAACAACATCTTGGTGAGAACATTATGCAGTGAGAACCTCATTTTGGTCCGAACATATGCAGTGAGAACATCACTTTGGTGTTAACATTATTTGTGATAATATTTCTCTTTTATGTTCTATCCTCACAAACCTTTTTGTGAGAGCATTCACGGCAACGGGAAAGAAGGATGTTGGCGGGATAAGAGCTTCGCAGCTGGTCCGGGTGCAGACACTGAGTTTGATAACCTACGCATTGTTCGAGTGCAGCAGACTCTCGTAACAGGATGCAGCATTTCGAGTTGAATAGAGTGATTATATGGAACTCAGTTTTTAGTTACTTGTAGCGTAGCCCACCGCGGCTATGGAGCTGATGATGTCCCCTTATGTTTTCGATATAACATTTTTGCCATCACTGAAACAATTCCGCTACGCCATAGACATTGGTGTGCCTCCAAATGGTGTTCCGCTACCTGTAGCCAAAGGTTTGGCACCGTCTGCTGCAATGCATATGGGCTCATGGAGCTGGCCGTTTGTTCAGATTCGCTGATTTCATCGCTTATCAGCACATATGACCACCAGCGTATGGTGCTCGATGTGTTAAGAGCTATTACGAGCGAGGGTGAAGTCGTTCGGCCGAAGTTCGCCGAAGCCGAAGTTCGGCCGAAGTTAAGGTTTCGGCCTGGTCCGACTGAAACCTTAAAATGCGGGCCTGCTATTATTGGATGTCAGGCTATAATTTCCTCAATCCGATTTAGGTCAGCATTGCTAATTTTGTTCCTTGATAATTTCCAGCACAATATTCTCTGAAGCATTTGCAATCTATGCGCAAGAAGCATTTGATCCATTTATTTTATGAGTTCAATGCATTTTCTGCACTTCTGTGACACGGCGTAGTACGTACTGCAACAACGTTTGTGCACATTCACAGCACATTTAAGTTTGAAGTTCGTATACCATATGCAGCAGTACACACAAACTTCGGCAAGTTCGGATGAGGAACTTATTTTAAAAGCGCTTGAGACGAAAATGTTTTTTTTTCTCGGAAATTGGGCTTCCTGTCAAGCATGGTTCACTTCTCCGAATTCGAATGCATTGCAAAGAACCATTGAAATAGCTTGCACATATTTTTGGGATTCTTGTATTTCCGTCAAAATTGGACGAACGGCTTTCAATTTGGATGGGTTTCCTACTCAATTCTTGCTGTAGCCGCCACGATATTTTCAGAATTTAGCACGGAATGCTCAGGAGTGACCCAACACTTCTCAAACCCGAATGATCTTACAGTAGATGCATCCATCGCTTCCCCATCCCCGATCGAATTGACGATATGGCACCTGAGCAATAATTAGTGCTTTGACGTGTCATACTCAATGAGCCATACTCAATGTATGGATGTTATTTCGTGGTTACAAGTACAATTTTGCGGACATTATCGGGTGCACACAAATTTGGTATATTTGTTGTTTTTTTTTGTACTTTTTGGCGAACGGTGATGAGTCCGTGACAATAATGGGTGATTTTGGTCGATGTTCTCTATGTACGTGGTATGTAGACTATCACCTGCAAAAAAAAACGGGTATATCCAATGTGTCACTATGATCGTATGCGGTACCCCGTAAATAGATATAGCGCACGAGTAAAACACACTTTGGTGACCTGAAGTCGCACTGTGACATTGAATGTCACACAATTCGATGTGCTGCATCTTTGATGGACAGTGGACGTCTGGGCGTTGGAATCATTCGGCTAAGTGAAACACTTAATTTGATGCGGTACCCCGTTTTTGAACCGAATGACCTTTCTTGATCTCTGGAGATCGAACTGCCTGCCTTACTGCATAATTGTTGTTTGCTCTATTTTTGCAAGCGACAAAGATCATATCCTGAAAAATGAACTAAATTGGAGAGTATGCGAATAGGATGCTGAATGCAAATGCGAATGCGTTGATAATGTCATGGACATGCGATCAAACGTGGGAACTGGCAGTTTCCTCAGCTCGTGTGGCAGTTAATTATACAGGGCAGGACCTCTGGAACGAAAACGGCGCCTGCCCATCTTTGTTCGCGACCTAGGGACGCACAGGTCCCGTTCCTGACGGATGCGGCGGTCACGGTGCTCGGCGACTGTTGAGATAGTGTCGGCTAATGAAGCGGGCTCCTGCAGTCGGCGCACCTTGTGAAGTAGGCACAGCGTGTGGTATGAGGAAAAGTTATCAGCGCTCATCCAGCTAAGACGCTCTAGCAGATCCGCGACGTGGTCAAATTTAGGTCGTCCCGTGTCCGCACGCCGCGGCTCCCACGTCGGCACGCCCGGTCACCACGCCGCGGCTCCCACGTCCGCACGCCCGGTCACCACGCCGCGGCTCCCACGTCCGCACGCCCGGTCACCACGCCGCGGCTCCCACGTCCGCACGCCCGGTCACCACTCCGCGGCTCCCACGCAGCGGTAACCCGCGGCTCCCACGTCCGCACGCCCGGTCACCACCCCGCGGCCACGTCCCACGCCCGGTCACCACGCCGCGGCTCCCACGTCCGCACCGCCCGGTCACCACGCCGCGGCTCCCACGTCCCACGCCCGGTCACCACGCCGCGGCTCCCACGTCCGCACGCCCGGTCACCACTCCGCGGCTCCCACGTCGAGGAGCGGTCAAGGCTCCCACGTCCGCCGTAGGCTAGCCGCACGCCCGGTCACCACGCCGCGGCTCCCACGTCCGCACGCCCGGTCACCACGCCGCGGCTCCACGTCCGCACGCCCGGTCACCACGCCGCGGCCCCACGTCCGCACCCGTCACCACGCCGCGGCTCCCACGTCCGCACGCCCGGTCACCACGCCGCGGCTCCCACGTCCGCACGCCCGGTCACCACGCCGCGGCTCCCACGTCCGCACGCCCGGTCACCACGCTGCGGCTCCCACGTCCGCACGCCCGGTCACCACGCTGCGGCTCCCACGTCCGCACGCCCGGTCACCACGCCGCGCACCGCCGGGCGCGAGCGGGTGCAGGCACGCCGCAGACTCCTTATAGATGCACGGCAGACTTCAAGCTCGGAAACTACACCGGATAGCACAAGCATAGAATACGCTTACAACTGGAGCCGCAGAAACTGCAACCAGCCGAACTGAATAGGTGGGCCAAGTGTGCATAAACATCATCCAATGGAGCGCGCTGCTCGGACCAGTCCATGCTTTCAAGCTTGGAGTAGAAGTTCCCACAACCGAACCCAGTCATCGCAAGGGACCTGCATCGAAAGCTGGCGGAGGCCCCGCAAATTGTGCCGCCACCAAAAGTGAATGGAGCAACGATGCATCAACACTGTACGAGTATGGGAATCATGTTGTATATCCAATAGCACCGAGGCCGGGATCGAGGGTGCGTGCCGAAACAATAGTTCGTGCCTAAGCCCATCATGATTCGGCTAACTGGGCCAATTATCGGTCACGCAACCAGAACACAGCCTGTTGCGGCCCACAATTCCACAGAGTGACGTTTTGTTTGCGTGTGACGACGCACACCACCGCCTTGCACGTCAAATGTCACCGAGCGCAAATTTCAGCTGACACATACGACGCTAACGGCCACGGTGGGCCAGCGCATGGAACTAGGCTCGTCTCTAGAGCCTTGGGCTAGCACCAGCCGTGCCACTATCAGAGGCCAGATGGACACTTGTGGAAGCTTAAATCCTATTTTTCAGTGAACAACTAGTAGAATAGTATAGTAAGTCGATTTTGAGGACGAGGGATATTTGGATCCTGATAATCCGCCACCCACCAACAATTATCAACATAGACCTCTCACCACAAGAAAGGGTTCGAAAAGTAAAGTCCGGTTTGTTTCTTAATCAATCTTTCCACGCAACATCCGAATATAATACCAGTAGTTCCGATCCTGAGAAGTGATGCATGCCTTTCCCCACCCATGCTCCTGCGTTGGGCAATGAGAATAACTTTGGGGTGGCAGGTGCTGGCAAGTGATGTTAAAGGATGCTAGGGGCATTCTAAGGGATGTTAAGAGACTTACGGGCTGGCAAGGGATGGCAAGTACCACTTGATGTCATGAGCCGAGTGGCACAATTAATGGCCCCTCCCTCGACTGAATTGATACTTAATCCAGTCAACATGTGCCTCCATATGGGCATGTCGACGAGGGCCACAACTAAAATCAGAACATTTTCGTCGTTTATCACTACAAATCATACACGGTTCGTCGGAAATGATCAGAATGGCTAATATGCGAGACACATGGCGTGCGAAAGTTAAGCATGAACTGATTACGAATATACAACTTACATCAAAACACATCGATCCCTTGAAAAGGTGTTTTTGTTCCATATTTCAGTCCTCACCATTCGACTATATTTGCTATCAATCCACTCCTCAAATCACGAGCAACATCCAGTGTGTTGCACTGCCTTGAATCGTTCACAATCGGTTAGGAATTCATAAAACCATGATCATCCATGCATTGTCATTATGCTTTACTTTCGATCGCATAAACGCACACAATTACTCGTAGCAGTAGACACGCCACCGAAAATTCGACGCTTGGGACACAATTTGTTCTCCACTAAGCATTGCATGCTCGCGTATCATGCCGATGCTGCCAATGCATGTGCGTCCCACTTTCTTTCCTTACATGGCTGCGACGAAGCGGACTACGATGCAGGTATATTGAAACATGCAAACACTGTAATAACCTTTAAGCAGGTCAGTTGGTGTGAGATACGCTTATGTTATTTGGATCTGTTCCGAAGCTCGACCAAACATTTCTATACACTTGGCACTGAAATATCTTATGAATACAGCAGGCAGGCAAGTGCAACTGTTCTTTCGATTGTATTGTCGCAATATATTGTCACAACATATTGTGACAACGGATACAATATTTGATCGAGTATCCTGATGTATGATAACCAAAACAGTATATTTCAACTAGACGTCATTCTAGCCCGCTTTGAAGACCCTCAGGTCATCGGTGCCGTTGATGAATGCTGGAAGGGGTATATTTTGCGCTTTGTTTGCACCTTTTCGGTGGCACCTGGCCATCACCATGACTGCCGTGATCTGAGCGAGACGCCGTCGTGTCACAATGACACTAATTGTGGGACGACTGCCGTAGTCTGTGTGTGTGGGACGACTGCCATTGTCTGTGTGAGGGGTGGAGGAGTCTGCCGTGGTCTGTGTGTGTGGGACGACTGCCATGGTCTGTGTGTGTGGGACGACTGCCATGGTCTGTGTGTGTGGGACGACTGCCATGGTCTGTGTGTGTGGGACGACTGCCATGGTCTGTGTGTGTGGGTCGACTGCCGTGGTCTGTGTGTGTGGGACGACTGCCATGGTCTGTGTGTGTGGGACGACTGCCATGGTCTGTGTGGGGTGGGACGACTGCCGTGGTCTGTGTGTGTGTGACGACTGCCATGGTCTGTGTGTGGGGGTGTGGGAGACTGCCATGGTCTGTGTGTGTGGGGACTGGCATGGTCTGTGTGGGGTGGGAGACTGGCATGGTCTGTGTGTGCGACTTGTGACGACTCCATGGTCTGTGTGGGGAGACTGCCATGGTCTGTGTGGGTGGGACGACTGGCATGGTCTGTGTGTGTGGACGACTGGCATGGTCTGTGTGTGGGACGACTCCCATGGTCTGTGTGTGTGGGACGACTGCCATGGTCTGTGTGTGTGGGGAGACTGCCATGGTCTGTGTGTGGGACGACTGCCGTGGTCTGTGTGTGTGGGACGACTGGCATGGTCTGTGTGTGGGGGAGGAGGCTGCCATGGTCTGTGTGTGTGGGACGACTGCCATGGTCTGTGTGTGGGACGACTGCCATGGTCTGTGTGTGGGACGACTGCCATGGTCTGTGTGTGTGGGTCGACTGCCGTGGTCTGTGTGTGTGGGACGACTGCCATGGTCTGTGTGTGTGGGACGACTGCCATGGTCTGTGTGGGGTGGGACGACTGCCGTGGTCTGTGTGTGTGTGACGACTGCCATGGTCTGTGTGTGGGGTGGGGGAGGCTGCCATGGTCTGTGTGTGTGGGGGGAGACTGGCATGGTCTGTGTGGGGTGGGAGGACTGGCATGGTCTGTGTGTGGGACGACTCCCATGGTCTGTGTGTGTGGGGGAGACTGCCATGGTCTGTGTGGGGTGGGACGACTGGCATGGTCTGTGTGTGTGAGACGACTGGCATGGTCTGTGTGTGGGACGACTCCCATGGTCTGTGTGTGTGGGACGACTGCCATGGTCTGTGTGTGTGGGGGAGACTGCCATGGTCTGTGTGGGGTGGGACGACTGCCGTGGTCTGTGTGTGTGTGACGACTGGCATGGTCTGTGTGTGGGGTGGAGGAGGCTGCCATGGTCTGTGTGTGTGGGACGACTGCCATGGTCTGTGTGTGGGGTGGGGGAGGCTGCCGTCGTCTGTGTGTGTGGGGGAGACTGGCATGGTCTGTGTGTGTGGGACGACTGCCATGGTCTGTGTGTGTGGGACGACTGCCGTAGTCTGTGTGTGTGGGACGACTGCCATGGTCTGTGTGTGTGGGACGACTGCCATGGTCTGTGTGTGTGGGAAGACTGCCATGGTCTGTGTGTGGGGTGGGGGAGGCTGCCGTGGTCTGTGTGTGGGGTGGGGGAGGCTGCCGTGGTCTGTGTGTGTGGGTCGACTGCCATGGTCTGTGTTTGGGGTGGGGGAGGCTGCCGTGGTCTGTGTGTTAGGGGAGGCTGCAGTAGTCTGTGTGTGGGGTGGGGGAGGCTGCCGTGGTCTGTGTGTTAGGGGAGGCTGCAGTGGTCTGTGTGTGTGGGGGAGACTGCCGTGGTTTGTGTGTGTGGGGAGACTGCTGTGGTCTGTGTGTGTGGGGAGATTGCCGTGGTCTGTGTGTTAGGGGAGGCTGCCGTGGTCTGTGTGTGTGGGGGAGACTGCCGTGGTTTGTGTGTGTGGGGAGACTGCTGTGGTCTGTGTGTGTGGGGAGATTGCCGTGGTCTGTGTAACGCGCTCAGATAAGCTCCTTCTCGGAGTTCCACCCTGTCAGAGGTTCAGCCGGGAAAGCTGGGCTGAACAAACGCTAAGTAACTTATTCGCTTCGCTTGGTATCTGGCTAATGCACCAGGCTAGCAGAGGCCGTTTTTCCCGGGAAGTTACCCCGCGAACGATGCCATTCCCGGCCACTGACTAAAGGTCGGAACACAACCTGCCTCCTACATAGCTGCTTTAACACCGGCTACGCATTGATAGAAAACACCTAACATGTTCTCGACATGGAAACCGTAACTAGGATTCGGAAGAGAACCGACAATAAAACCGTGGGACGCTTTCCCGGTTGCATGCTGCATACACCGGGCTGCTTGATATTTGCTCGCTTAACTTGCCGACAGCACAAGTGCGTGTTCTGTGCATAGCATCGCGTGCGTCGTTTGCCTCTGTCCCAGGAGCCATGTATCCAAAACCCCAGCGGCGCGGTGGACACAGCTTCGAGCCGTGATGGGGCGTCCAAAACGCCAGCGGCGCGGCGGACAGCGCCTCGGGCCGTGACGGGGCGTCCAAAACGCCGGCGGCGCGGCGGACAGCGCCTCGGGCCGTGACGCGAGTGTGCAGAGCCGGCGATCGCTATTGATCGCGGGCGGCGAGCGGCCCTGTGGCGCCGACGACACCTCGGCAGACAACGGCGCCCGGCCGGGCCCGTGACGCCGGCCGTCACGGCGCTGTGTGTGTGTGTCGGCCCCGTTGCCGTAGCGCCGATCCGCCGTAACGGCCGCGATCAATGCCCGTCGGACAGCGGACAGGGCGGGCATCCGCCGCGCCTGCAATGACATTTTGCTGCACGTGGGCCGGCCGGTGCGCGACCGCGCGCGCCCGGCCGGTCACCGGCGGCCGACCAGCCGAGTGTTGCGCGACTGCGCGACCGTTGCGCAGCGCTCCCGCCTGGTCGGTGGTGCGTGCGGTGACCGATATGCTCGGAAGCTAGCCACGCTTCGCTCGTGCCATCATACTGACCGGTGACGTCGTTTCTAGAGCGACGTTGGCCCTGTCGAAACGGAGAAGTCGACAGACGTTCAACGGCGAGTCCCCCATTGATGTCGAAAACTTGCGCCTTTGATTTTGCTGATGAAACTTACTGTCATGCTTTGGGGGATCTCCATCAGCATATGTATCGAATTGGAACAACACGTTGCAATATATTTGACTGGGTGCAGCTTGAAAATACATACTCAGGTATTGATCAAATCCTGACATATATAATTCAGGAAAAGCCTATTGCATGTTGTGGCTTCTCTCGTTGTCCAAGAGGGGTTCATGAACAAAGTGATAACATCATCTGATTCAAAGTTCATGCTGAGATATCTTCTTTCCCTGCTTCCATTTGGAGTGTGATCGGTAAAACTTGCGAAAACTAAAACTGCCCGCATAACGTAGCTCAAGACTTAATCGCATAGGCAATGCGATTAAGGAAAGTCTCACAAAAAGTGCGAATCAAAAATGACGGGGAAACCGTTTTCAAATTCACGAGATTTGTTATTGCTATTTGGGCTGAATATTTCAGAGATGTCATGTAGAATGAAACAATCGTGTTTGAAAATAGAATATAAGTCGCTTCAACTTGCTGGATCAAACCCGCATCACAAGCATCAAACAATGGCGCTGCCTCCTCTTTATTTTATTCGGATCACACAAAAAAATATACTGTCAATTCGGCTTCTTACCCTCCATCCCTCCATCCACAGCATTCGCACGGCTAGTGTGACCCACCACAGAGCTACAGCAGGGATGCCGTCACTCTCCACCGTCTCACCGCCTGACTGGTGCGACCATGCGTCGGCCTACTGCATGCCAGGTGTGGCCCTCCGACTGTCCTCGTCGGGCTGATGGGACCCTCGTTACCCCACCACCTGACTGATGGGACCCTCATTACCCCACCACCTGGCTGATGGGACCCTAGTTACCCCAGCACCTGGCTGATGGGACCCTCATTACCCCACCCCTGGCTGATGGGACCCTCATTACCCCACCACCTGGCTGATGGGACCCCAATTACCCCACCACCTGGCTGATTGGACCATCATTACACCACCACCTGGCTGATGGGACCATCATTACCCCACCGCCTGGTTGATGGGACCCTCATTACCCCACCACATGGTTGATGGGACCCTCATTACCCCACCACCTGGCTGATGGGACCATCATTACCCCACCACCTGGCTGATGGGACCCTCATTACCCCACCACCTGGCTGATGGGACCATCATTACCCCACCACCTGGCTGATGGGACCATCATTACCCCACCACCTGGCTGATGGGACCATCATTACCCCACCACCTGGCTGATGGGACCATCATTACCCCACCACCTGACTGATGGGACCATCATTACCCCACCACCTGACTGATGGGACCATCATTACCCCACCACCTGGCTGATGGGACCATCATTACCCCACCACCTGGCTGATGGGACCATCATTACCCCACCACCTGGCTGATGGGACCATCATTACCCCACCACCTGGCTGATGGGACCATCATTACCCCACCACCTGGCTGATGGGACCATCATTACCCCACCACCTGGCTGATGGGACCATCATTACCCCACCACCTGGCTGATGGGACCATCATTACCCCACCACCTGGCTGATGGGACCATCATTACCCCACCACCTGGCTGATGGGACCATCATTACCCCACCACCTGGCTGATGGGACCATCATTACCCCACCACCTGGCTGATGGGACCATCATTACCCCACCACCTGGCTGATGGGACCATCATTACCCCACCACCTGGCTGATGGGACCATCATTACCCCACCACCTGGCTGATGGGACCCTCCAACCGTCCACACACTGGCCGGCTGGTGCGAGCTTCTATTGATCCATCAGTCGGATGGTGTGAAATCTCCCCCACCATACCCAAACCTGGGGCAGATTCAGGAACTGCAATAGGCCAGGAGGGGGGCTACACTTACTCGGAGGGGTGCCTTCGTTGAAAAACTTCGTCGAACGACTGGGGGTACACTCGAACATACTGAAAGTGGGTCTTTTCCTCTGAAAGGGACGTTTTAGCCGAAACTTTCGTTGAGCGAGGGAGGGGCAGGGAGCCTTCCCGAACGGGCGGCGCCTTTCCCGGCCGGAGGGGGGGGCGCAACTTTCCATGCTGGTGGTACCCTCCCCTCGCTGTATCCGCTCTTGACCCAAATCCCCCACCAGTCCCTGACGCTTCACTGTGACTATTATGGTCGTCACTCTTCAGCAGTTCGGCGTTGTGAGCCTTACATTCCCGTCTCAAGAAGTCTTCCTTGGCGAGAACAAGTCTCGCCGGGGCGGGAGGAGGTCTCGCCGGGGCGGGAGGATATCTCACCGGAACGGGAGGGCTCGCCGGGGCTGGAGGATATCTCACCGGGACGGGAGGGGATATCGTCGGGCCGGGAGGAGGTTTCGCCGGAACAGGAGGCGGTCTCACCGGGACGGGAGGGGATATCGTCGGGCCGCGAGATCTCGCCGGAGTCGGAGGTCTGGCCGTGGAGGAAGGAGGTCTCGCCGAGGCGGGAGGAGGCCCGGGAGTATGCCTCGCTGGTGGTGGCCGCGTCCAGGGAGCAGCTGTGAACGCACGTGTTCGCCACGTCACGCGACAACATTCGACGGCGCCGACTCGACCTCAACACCCGACAAGTCTGCAACAGACACACGCCGTATCAGTGGCCAGGCGACACATGGTCTCAGAACGGTCAGGCGGCACACGCGTCTGTGGCTAATGTGTTCAAATTGATTTTGGGTTGGGCAACATATGCGAATGGAGGTTGTCAGTGTCTGCTTTACGCGTCGTAGGTTAGATGCGAACATCTGAAGCGGAAACAAATTCATATAACCTGCATCATATATCGCGGACATATAGTATGTCACTAGCACGAAATAGTGACAGGAAATGGAACAAAACCATTGACTTCGGATATAAATGTTCCCATTTAAGTGCTATTTTACAATCAAATGTTCAAATTTGGACTCATTACATGCAACAAACAAACGCTATTGCCAGATGACAAATACGCGGCAACAAACACAACATCCCAGAATCGTCAGGCGACATATACACCGCAACAAACACAACATCCCAGAATCTTCAGGCGACATATACGTCGCAACAAACACAACATCCCAGAATCGTCAGGCGACATATACGCCGCAACAAACACAACATCCCAGAATCGTCAGGCGACGTGTACGCCGCAACAAACACAACATCCCAGAATCTTCAGGCGACATATACGCCGCAACAACACACTATATCTCAGAATCGTCAGGCGACATATGAGCCGCAACAAACACAACATCCCAGAATCGGCAAGCGACATCTGCTCCGCAACAACAAACTATATCTCAGAATCGTCAGGCGACATAAGCGTTTGCAGCGTGCGCTCATCGTCTCGGCATCGTCAGGCAATGTGTGCGCCAATCTTCCGTTCTGCATCCAATCATGGAGTGATCGCTTGGATGACTGCGGAACAGAGTTCGTGCTGGTAGGAATTGCTGTACAAACCCTAATACCGGGAGGGGGAATTTCGATGCAGCCGTAGAATAAAGGTCGGAAGTTGCACGCGCTGCCAATCAACCTACACGGCGACCCCATTGTCATGCTCTTACCGGGATAGTTGTCAGATGACTACCCCAACCTGGGGATAAATATGAGGAAGCTTGGTGAGAAGAACGTTGTTTTGCTAGGACAGAGAGGCTGTTACAGGTCGGCGCTCTAACCAACTGGGCTATGCCATGAGTGCCGATCTGTATACTCTTAGGAGGTCCTTGCCCCCTACCAAAAAAGTCCGCTTGGCCCCTCAAAGACTTCAGCCTTTAGCATGGGACCCCCTAAGGTGGACCACCAGTCCATTTGGATTGACCTATTTCCTCCATGTATGTTATCCACCTCCTTAAACAAATGTAATAAATGAACGTCCCCGGTTGTTACCATTGCAAGGAGTAATAGTTTAATGTACACTGCATGAACAGAGCAGATAGCATACTCTTTTTCCTAAATTTCTTGGCATTGTCAGGTTTCCATTCTTTGAAACATTTCATATTTATGGTGAAGGAAATGCACAAGAAGTTAATGTTCGCAGATCTCACAGGATTAAGGGTAAATGGTTTTTACTTTCTGGCGTTCACGGTAAATTCAATTATGTCACAAACAAGTAAACTACATAATACAAAATGCTCTATCGTTTGTAATCCAACACTTCCCTTGGCACCATAACACATGGGTGTAATCACTGACTCGAAATTGGGGAGGGGACAAATCAGGGATGCGGTAAGTCTGAACAGGATAGAGGGGCCTGCCCCCCCCCCCCACAAAAAAAAAAAAAATCCTTGGAATCCAGCCAGCTTTTCAATGTCATTTTCAGCCACTTGAATTAAATTTCAATGTTTTACAATTTTTCAGATATACTATTGCTAGAAAGGATATTGTTTAAAAGGACATCAAAATTAACAAGTTTCGCTACTTAGCACTGCCTATGAACATCTAGCTTTATGTCGTATGAGCTGAACCAGATTTCACGATCACCATAGAGCAATGCTGTATGTTAAATGTTGTCCTCTTGTAGGAGGAAAAACATAAAATATCGGATGATGGTTTTATGGTTGAAACTATGGACCTACAATTATCCTTCCCATGTTTCCATGTTTTTCTGGCACATATTTAGACCCAATGACAACCAGGGTGGATAAAGGGTGTGGCGCCGTGGGCATGCACTCCCCACGTGGAAGGCGGCGTCCCCCAGGCCAGGAATAGGCGTCCCTCTGAAAAGGTGCCCCCTCGAATTTTTTTTCAGCTGGAGGCGCTCCCATGAAATAAAAAGGCCGAGTTTTTTCAGGAAGGTCCGAGTGCATCCCACCCCCTCGAATTTTGCATCCAGATGAGCCCCTCCATGTGACAGTGTAAATAAAAACCAGCGATGAGAGCACCGTCCGATCAGGTTATGACGGATTTCTTGGGGAGCCCTTAATGATGTGGGATACGAGTGTTTGCTATCAAAACGGTTGCACACAAAGATGTATTTGACCCTCCTATTCCTATTACACTCAATCATTGTACACACGTTCGACCTCCGACACCTTTGAAAATATTTCAATATCTCAACATTGTGATACCGTATGGCAGGCCACGTCGAATGGCACCCACATAATGCAAATTGAAACCATAGCAACGAAACGCAAGGACTCTGAAAATTAAACGAACTTTTCACCTTGAGGCATGGTCTGACATGTCTCGGGTTGAAATCTTACTCGAGGGTTGCCCACGGGCATTCTTTTGATGCCAAGCGGTGGGCAGCTTTGGGAGAAACCGAAGAAATGAGTTCGACCTGACATTGAAAATTAATGTGATTTGTGAACAATTTACTAGGGTACCATTGCCATGTCTCGGCTTGAGATGTTACTCGAAGTGCACCACGAACTATTCCTTGATACGAGATGTGGGTAGGTTAGGGCGAAGAAAAAAAATGCGGGGCGACCAGATAAAATCGGTTTGACCTTTGACATTAAACATTAGTTATATTGAGTAACAATATAATTTGGCACAAATCACGTCGAATGACACCCACTTGGTGAAAATTGAACCCATAGCGACGAATCGCAAGGACTTCGAAAAATCCAAACCAGACTTTGACCATGAGGTTTGACCTTGACATATCCAGGCTTAAAAATGTTACCGGAGGGTTCACCATAGACTGTCACTTGACATACCTCGCTACGATTGTCCATTCGTTGTCACGAATTACATCCATTTTCTGCAAATTGAAGCCATAGGGAAGAAACGCGATGGCATCGAAGAACTCAATAAAACCTTTGACTTTGACATGTCCCGGTATAAAATGAAGCTGGGTAGGCCTTGGCGAAAACCACAAAAAACGTGTGATGCGACTGACGAAATCAGCTTGAATTGTGACCCGTCCGGATTATTTCGAAATATGAACTTTCAGACACTGTACAAGACAGCACGAATGACACAACACAAGCGACATCCATTTTCCGCAAATTGAAGCCATAGCGACGCAACGCGATGACGTCAAAGAACTTCATCACACCTTTGACCTTGACATGTTCCGGTTTGAAATGTTACTCCAGTGTTCACCACAGGTTATTGCTTGATACCAAATTTGGATAAGTTTGAGAGAAAACGGAAACAAATTGGCGACCGAAGTATCAGCTTGGCCTTTGTCCTTGACAAATGATTCGGTTGCTTAACTTTTTGATTCTGCATAGCAACCCACGTCGAATGACGCTCATTTGATGGAAATTGAAGCAATAGCAACCGAACCTCTCGTTCGATCGATATCGCTTCAATATCGCCATCTAATACATGAACCTTTGAACTAGAAGTTTGACCATGACATGTACCGACTTGAAATGTTGCAGTATGGTTAACCACAGGCTATGACTTGATACACAATCTGGGCAGATTTAGGTGAAAACGAAGAAAATTGGAGGCGACCGAAGAAACTGGCCTACGTTGAACCTTAACCGTTAAAGTGGTAATGCGAGACCTATGTGGTTCCTTCAAGCGTGTTCAGTGTTAATTCATTCGAACGATCATAAACTCGTCGCTCAATGTCCATGCCAATACAAATACGCCTATGGCGAACTCGTCGCTGAATACGAATACGAATACGACGTTAACTTGACGTACGTGCTTAAGGCTGCCCATGACTTCCCTAAGTGTTCTTGAAGATACCCAAGAACACACAAAGTCGCATTTGTTAAAGATATATCAATATATGAACAGGGAAATGCAACCTAAGACGTATGAAGCCTAGTGATAATGCAGATGTGCTGCCTAGCAGAGCACAATTTTTCGCTCAAGCGAAAACAAAAGATAGTCCAGGTTGATGTTATTAAAAAATGACTTGGCGGCAGAAATTTCTAACGTTTGCTGATTTACTATTCTGTGACGACAGAGCCTGTGAAGCTCGTTTATTGGCTACATCGGCTTTTAGTATTTTTTTGGTGAATTCCTTGCGTATACGTTTTGACTCTATAAATGATTAAGCAAAATTTTGCGGCGATGATAGCGTAGCGCTCAGGTAGCGAGGCTTGGGGGGCCGCGGGAAGAAAAATCGGGGAACAAATCGCTACTTTCCATATTTTTTTATCGGGGGATGCTCCCCAGCCCCTCCCCAATCTCTACACCCATACCATAATATAATCCAGGGACAGGTCAAATAATTTGTTAGGGGAGGGGGCGTGTTCATTGGCTGCTGTGAGAGCCATCGTCACCACCGCTCCTCCCAGTTGGCATCTGCCCCACAGTAATGCTAAAGCAATGGGAGGGCACCGTGGCTGTGGGGGTATAGTCCCCACAGCAAACATGTTAGAGGCGCCCCCGCCGTAATCGGCATCGATAATTCATGGACAAACATGACTTAGAAAGTATCCCTGCCTACATGTGTGTAACCACTGGGGGGACATTTTATGAAAATTTATGAAAATTTATGAAAAGTAGCGATTTATCCACCCCAATTTTTGTCCGTGTCCCCCAAGCTTTAGCTACCTGAGCGTAATCGTCGCAGAATTTTTCTTAATCATTTATAAAGTGAAAATATATATGCAAGAAAATCGCCAAACATACCAAAATCCGATCTAGCAAATCAACGAGCTTCACGGGCTATCTGTCGTCACAAAATCTCTGAATGGTAAATCGGCAAATGTTCAAAATTTCTGCTTGCAGGCCATTCTTAAATAATATGAACCCTGACCATCTTCTGTTTTCGCTTGGTCGAAAAATTTGCGCTATTGAAAGGCTTTATACGTCCTAGGTTTCATTGCCCTGCTCATATATTGATATATCTTGGACAAGTGCGACTCTGGGTGTCCTTCGGTATCTTCAAACAATTGTGGAAAGCTATGGGTAGCCTTAAGCACGTACGCCAAGTTAACGTGTTCGTATTCGTATTCGGCGACGAGTTCGCCAGAGGCGTATTTGTATTGGCACCGACATTCAGCGAGGGTTTATGATTGTTCGAATAAATTACCACAAATGCTTTTGCCTGTACTGAACACGCTGAAAGGAACTACGTATGTCTCACTTTACCACTTTAACAACGGTCAAGGTTCAACGCAAACCGGTTTCTTCGGTCACCTCCCATTTTTTCCGTCTTCACCCAAACATGCCCAAATCTGGTATCAAGCAATAGTCTGTGGTGAACCATCGTGCAGAACTTCAAATCGGTACATGTCAAGATCAAACTTTTAGACTAAAGGTTATATTGATTTATTAGATGGCGATATTAAAGCGATATCGACCGTACGCGAAGTTCGTTCAATATCGCTTCAATTATCATCAAATGGGCGTCATTCGACGTGGCTTGCTATGCAGTATCAGAAAGCTAAGGAATCGAATTAATATTTTTCAAGGACGAAGGCCAAGCTGATCCTTCAGTCTCATAATTTTTTTTATTGTTTTCTCTCAAACCTACCAACATCTGGTGTCAGGCAATAACCAGTGGTGAACACTCGAGTAGCATTTCAAACCGGGACATGTCAAGTCAAAGGTTTCATTGAGTTTTGCGATGTCCTCGCGACTCGTCGCTATTGACCTACTTTGGACCAAGTCGGTGTCATTCGACGTGGCTTGTGCCGTATTATACTGTTACCAAATACAACTAACTTCTTAGGGCAATGGTCAAACCGATGTCTTTAATCGACTTGCACTTATTTTTCTTCGTCCTAATCTATCCACATCTGGTACCAAGCAATTGCCGTAGTGCACCTCAAGTAACATTTCAAACCGGGACAAGTCAACGTCAAGCCACCAGACCGAAGGTTAGCTTAAATTGTTCGAAGTCCTCGCGCCTCATCGCTATGTCTTCACTTTTCATCAAGTGGAGTCATTCGGCGTGTCGTGTGTCGTTGTTCTCTGGCAAACTGTTCAGAAATCGCATTAATTTTAAAAGTAATCGTCGAACTAATTTCCTCGGTGGCCCGCGTTTCTTCGTTTTCTCCCAAAGCTACCAATGCTTGGTATCAAGATACCCCGTGGGCATCCCTCAAGTAACATGTCAACCCAGGATATGTCAGATCAAGCCTCAAGGTCAAAGCTTATTTTAATTTCCTCGCATTTTGTAACTATAGCTTCAATTTGCATTATGTGGGTGTCATTCGACTTGACTTGCCGTATGGTATCAGAATGTTGAGATATCAAAATACTTTCAAAGGTGTCGAAGTTCCGGCGTGTATACAATGATTGAGTGTAGTAGGAATAGGAGGATCAAATATATTTTCGTGTGCAGCCATTATGATAGCGAACACTCGTATCCTATATGACTAGGACCTCCCCCAAGAAATCTGGCATAACCTGCTCGGACGGTGCTCTTATCGCTGGTTGTTAATTTACACTGCCACATTGCTGTTCCAGACATATCAAATATGGAACTTTTTCTCTCAAATTGTACGCTTTCCTCTCAATGGTTCAACGGAAGTTGTCGAACTTGCAGGAGAATCCACACGCGAATGCGCACAATTTTGTGACTAGCCGAGTTCATAATCGCGGGAGAGCGACGCTTTAATCAGGGGTAGATCCAGGAATTATCATTGGGGCACTTGTCTGTAGGGGGCACATTTCTTTGGAGCGGCACCACTGCGAAAGCACCTGGAGGGACGTCCTCTGGCTGCAAAATTCGAGGTGGCGCCACTGGCTGCAAAATTCGAAGGGGCGGGCTGCACTCAGCCCTTCCAGAATTTTCCTTCCAAGGGGTTCCTTTCTATTTTTAGGGGAGCCTCCGGCTGAAAAAAAATGAACGGGCACACTGGAACCTTTTCAGAGGGATGCCTCTTCCGGCCTAAGGGACGGCACCTTCCACGTGGTGTGGGTACATATCCTCTGTACCAGACCCTTCATCCGCCCTGTTTATCATTGGAACGAAATGTGTCTCCGTATAACAGGAAAGCACGGGAAAGGTAATTGCATGTTCATATTCGCTACCATAAAACAATCGTCAAATATTTTATGTTTTTCCTGCTACAAGAGGGCAACGTTTAACATATTTACAGTATTGCTCTATGATGATCGTGGAATCTGGTCTCGAACATATGACATAAAGCTAGATGTTTATAGGTTGTGATAAGTAGTGAAACTTGCTAATTTTGGCCAAACTTTTATTTCTTTTCCCAAAAATATCATTTTTTAACGATAAATCTAAAAATTGAAATACATTGAATTGAAGCGTCTGAAAATGACATGGAAAAAGAAGTGGCTGCAATCCAAGGATTTTTTTCGTGGGGTGGGGAGGGGAGGGGAGACGGGGCTAGGCCCCTCTATCCTTTTCAAACTTACCGCGTCCCGGGTTTGCCCCCCCCCCCCCAACTTCGAATCCATGGTTGCACCATGCCTGCCTGCACCAGCATTCATGCATATATTATCGATTTTCACACCTTTGCTGATGAACACTTCTTGCTCATCACTTCGCCCCTATGATCCCCGTCCCCGGAAACATCGGCTAGCCCGGTGGTCGGTTTTCGTTTCTTTTGCGCGTGCAAGCTGCGACCATCGGTGTGGCAGAGTTGTGCCACCTGGGGCACCTGGACGCACCTGGATGGAGCGACTGCCGCTGCCGCCTCGGCCGTACACCTGGTTGCCGCGCAGCAGCAGCAGCAGACACGAGGCCACGTACGTCACCACGATCACGGTGGCGTAGACGGCGCCGTACCACGGCGCCACGCTGTGCAGCGCCACCACCTGGTGCTGAATCCGCGCGTTGCACATCTCGGCCAGCGCCGCCTGGTAGCAGGCGCCCGAACCCGAAGTGGAGCCGGCGCCGGTAGATGCCGCCGCCGCCGTGGCTCTCAGCGCCGTCGGCAACGGGGTCGCCTCCGACGGGTTCATGACGGATTTCCGCGGCTGCAAACGGAGGAGCAAGGCTCTAGCTGCCTCATCAAGCCCAAGCCAAGCCTTCATTTTCAGGACGTATTTTCAGACTAAATAGGGAAAATTATAAATTGGCATTAGCTGGGTACCAACCAGGGGCCCAGACTACCCAACTCACCCGGGATTCCCATCCATGCAGAGGAGATTATGATGCACGACATGAATGCTAGTAGGCGCTGGAGAATCATGAATGCGTGAAAGCTTTATAACGAGGAAAATAGCCCGGGTGGACGTGGACTGCACTTGTGGTGCCACTTGTGGTTTTTAGTACATCAGTAAACATGCTATGGCAAAAACAAAATATTCTAGCTTCTTTTCAACGCCAATTATCCTGAATTTCATCTGAACAAATGGCACTATTTACTTTCGGTGTTGAGATGGTAGACTAGTTTGTCTCAGCTCCTGTGGTGCCATTTTGCACGCTCAAAAATGTCCGCATGGGTATGAGGTTGGCTGCATCAATGTTGGTGGAACAGGTTGAGCCAATGACATAACTTGCCCCAGTCATATTTTCACTTATAGGCATAGATGCACAAACGTACCAACTCGCCTACCAGCGTAGGTGACAAATATTGGCTGAAACTGTGCCGTTGTTGTGACAGATAATCACCATTCGAAGAAGGAAA
Organism: Imbricaverruca yamaguchii; assembly: GCA_034440575.1. NCBI lineage: Eukaryota > Metazoa > Arthropoda > Thecostraca > Neoverrucidae > Imbricaverruca > Imbricaverruca yamaguchii. The sequence continues at coordinate 9,278 of JAOTOL010000558.1, read as the reverse complement.
AGTATTCACCACATAAAGAAGATATCTCACTTCAGGAAAGACATTTTAATGCAAAACTATATCATGTACAGTCTATTTCTGGTTGTTTCACAAACCATCCGCTTATATTTCGGTAAGTTAACACTGCAATTTCGGTACAGAACATTTAGCAGCGCTAATTCTTTTGGGGCATAAAGACATAAAGACATAAAAGATTAGTGCAACTATGAGCCACAAGGGCCCTTCTTGGTTGCACTCTGTACACTGAACCAGTTGCCCACCAAATCTGTTCACACATGGCCGCCAGCTTTCAAGGTGGAAGGACGCGCGCCCGAGCTCCAGGTTTCCAGATAAGTCGCTGCAGAACAGGGCAGTACTCTAGTCTAAGCTGTGGATAGGTGCTTAGCAATTACTTCTCTTATTATATTTCATTAGGTTTTATCTTATAAGCATTTTCGTAGCACGCAAACTATACTATATTAACCTAGCGACGCCGCAGGACGCCATCTTGTATGCGCCAAAGGGAGGCCTCGTGGCTTCGGCGTGTTCTCGACTCTTCGATTTCTGTAGTAGGAGATATTACAAGTGTGTAGATTTGATAAGTACATTAGACAACATTCATACTATCCTAACATACTTTATTTATTTTTTGGTGTGCATAGTGTGTTTGGTGTTGAAGTTTAAGATAGTTTAATTAGTAGCAAGTTGGGGGTATTCATAAGTGCTGTGTGACTGTTCATTTTTCTGTCTAGCCATAAGTGATATCAAAGGGATATTTATATAGTTGTCTACTTGTGTGGAAGACAATTAGATTAGACATCTTGTTTAGTTATTTAATTCATTTAAAAAATAAAACAAAACAAAAAAACAAACAATTGTTTAATAGTTTCTGCTTTTCTTGAGGCACTCAGATATTTAACTGACAGTATAGGAGGTAGCGATTTATAGTGAATGATAGTTAGCTTTTTTGTCGGTTGTTTAGCAAGTTAATTTAGCAAGTTAATTTGAATCTCAATCTAGGCATAAGCTGCAGCGTTTAGGATGGTTTCGACCAGGATGCAGGCACTAGAGGAAGAAATTAGGACCCTTAAGGCAGAGGTTTCCAACCTCAAGGCTGCCCTTGTTGCACAGGGTAGGCAAGATAAAGCAACAAGGGGTCAATCCGTAGCAGGGACATCATATGCCCAGGTGGTCGCAGGCCACCAGGTAGCTGAGGTTTCCCCTACTGTGGAGGTGGCTGGGATCTCTCAAGAGGGGAGTGTTAATAGTGTTAATAGTGAACAGAGGAGGGGTAGTTCTGGTAGGTCACAGGAGAGGGAAGTGGCATGAGGTCAGGGGGTGGAGGATTTGGAGACGCGAACCTAAGGAAAGGGTCAGTGAGTGGCAGGTGGCAGGTGGTAGGAGCGGGAGGAAGTGTAGCCGACAGGCCCAGCGGGCAGGCATAGTAACAACAAATATGTTCCAGGCATTGGATGACTGCCCCCAGGATAGCAGTAGTAAGGAGTCAGTGCTGGTCATAGGAGACTCTCGTGTGCGTCATTTAGAGCGGGTATTTTGTAAAGGTGGGAGGGACGGGAGGTGCATCACCAGGCCTGGTGCCAAGGTGAAGGACCTGGTACCTGCGGTGGCACAGGTCACCAGTGATCACCAGTTTAACACAGTCATAGTGCATGTAGGGGTAAATAACATAGGTCATACTAGGAGCGAGGAGCTTCTGCGGGAGTACAGGGCCCTTCTGGCCACCCTGAAGGGTACCAATAGAGTGCTCGTAACAGGAATTTTGCCTAAGGCTAGAGCCTCCCCTGAGTGGAGCTCTAAGGCACTGGCAGCTAACACTAGGGTAGGAAAGCTCTGCCAGGAGCTAGGTTTTACATTTGTAGACGAGTGGAGCAGGTTTTATGCATCGTGGGACCTCTATCAGAGGGATGGCCTGCATTTTTCTGAGAAGGGGGTCCATGTGTTAGGCAAAGTATATGAGCATGTCCTTCAGGGAAACTAGGGAATGGGGTGGGGAGGGATGAAATTGCATTGCCAACTCAGGAATATTCCAATAGTGTCAGCCAAGGCAATAGAACCTCAAAGTCTGCAAATAGGGACAGCAGCAACTCAAGGGGACAGAGTTATAGTCATCTAGTGATAAAAGAACTCCTCAATATGAAAAAGCCAAAGGTGGTTATGGAGCATTTGTTAAGTGTATGATGTTTAATGCTCAGTGTATCCGTTCCAAATTTGATGAGTTCAAGTGTTATGTTGCTGAGGAGGAACCGGATTTTGTTTGCATTACGGAGGCATGGGTCAATGAAGGATATTTTGGAGATAACTTACAGGACTATGAGATCCAGGGATACAATATGTTTTCGTGCAATAGGGGTCCAGCAATGAAAGGGGGTGGTGCAATGCTCTATGTGAATAGCTTATTCAGTTCTCAAAAAGTAGCAGGTGGGGATAAAAATGTGTCTGTGGAGTCCATTTGGCTTGATGTCACTGTGGGAAAAGGCAACAGCAATACTCTTAGGATAGGAGCTTTCTACCGATCAGGAACCCTGCCACATTCTCAGCAACTGGAGCTTGACAAGGTGATTTGTGAGGAAATCAGTAGAAACTTTAAGAGGAAGTGCCTTATTCTCGATGACTTTAATCTAAAAGGTTATGAAAATGCTGGTGTTGGCTCCCCATCATGCAAAATGTTCAGGAAATGCCTTGAAGAGGACCTGTTCTTACACCAGTTTGTATCAGAACCTACCAGGCATGGTTCATTCTTGGACCTTGTATTCTCGGATTTAAGTGACTTGGTTCAAGACTTGACTGTAGGCGAAACTCTGGGAAAAAGTGACCATAACATAGTTAGATTCAAGGCACATGTAGGGGAAACTATCAAGGATAATTTGGTAAAGGTTCCAAATTTCAACAAAGCAGACTTTAACGGCATGAGAGCGGCTTTAAGTGCCATCAGATGGGAAGAAGAATTCTCCAATTTAAATGCCTGTGAAATGTGGGAAAAGTTCAAATCTTACTTAAAGGAAACTCAGATTAGACATGTCCCCCAAAAGCAAAGACGCAAAAGAAGGGTAGGAAAGCCAGCATGGCTGACACCAGACGTGATAAAAGCAATTAGGGCTAAGAAAACTGCATTTAGAGTTTTTAAAGAAGCCTCAAATGTCATTAATCTAAAGGCGTATCGAAAAGCTAGAGACACTGTGAAGCAAAAAACCAGAGCAGCAAAGCGAGCAAAGGAACTGGATTTAGCTAGAAACTGTAATGGGGACAGTAAAAAGTTCTTTAGTTTCTACAAGCTGAGTAAAGTTTCTAACACAATTGGTCCACTGGAAGTAAACGGGACTACATTGGGTGAGGATAGTGAGATGGTTGAGGAGCTGAGCAAGCAGTTCAAATCAGTGTTTACATTGGAAGATATGACCAATCTGCCGACCGTACACCATAGTTCAGATACATGGGATCTGACAAATGATGTTGATTTCATTGGTAGTGATGTTGTTTACAATCATATCAGGAAAATAAAGCCAAATAAGGCAGCAGGACCTGATGATATTTATGCTAGGGTGTTGCGGGAAACTGAAAAGGAACTGGCATTTCCACTTAGTATAATATTTTGTAGATCAGTTTCACATAATGAAATTCCAACCGATTGGAAAAGGGCAAATGTAGTTCCTATTTTCAAGAAAGGAGAAAGAGGGAAAGTTGAAAACTATAGGCCAATAAGTCTCACATCCCTAGTCTGCAAGGTATTCGAATCAATTATCAAGGATAGAATAGTTAGTTATCTGGAAGGTAGCAGATTGATTCAAGATACTCAACATGGATTTAGAAAAGGACGATCGTGTCTCACAAACCTCTTGGACTTTTTGAACTTCGCCACAGAACAATTTGATCAGGGAAATCAGGTTGATGTAGCATATCTTGACTTTAGTAAGGCCTTTGACAAGGTACCCCATAAACGGTTAATGATACAGCTTCAGTCCCATGGTATTGCAGGTAGCATCTTAAAATGGATAGAGTTGTGGCTTTCAGATAGACAGCAAAGAGTGATGCTAAATGGTACAAAGTCATCATGGCAAAATGTTCTTAGTGGAGTCCCCCAGGGGTCAGTACCAGGGCCATTACTGTTCATTATATTTGTAAATAACATTGAAAGTGGCCTAAGCAGTAAAGTTTTGAAATTTGCAGATGATTTGAAGGTCTTTAGGGCAATAACAGGTCAGGATGAGCATATCTCGCTGAAAAAGACTTAGACGAACTTGTGAAGTGGTCCGAAGAATGGCAAATGAAATTTAACTTTGATAAGTGCAAAATCATGCATGTAGGTAAGCAGCATATGAAGGCTCCATACTTGATGGGTGGCCAAGTGCTATCAGTGACTCAACAGGAGAAGGATTTAGGTGTTATTCTAAACACAAAATTTGGGGGCATCAGAACAGACCAAGGAAGCCAGGAAGAAGGCACTGAGAATGCTCGGGGCAATAAATAGGAATGTATCATACAGAAGTGAGGAAGTGATCAGGAAGCTTTACTGTGCATACGTCAGGCCACATTTGGAATACTGCATCCAAGCTTGGTCTCCTAGCTATGAAAAAGATTGTTGGCTTTTAGAGAGAGTACAAAAGAGGGCTACAAAAATGGTTAATGGCATAAGCAACCTGGCATACGAGGAAAGATTGAAGAAATTGAATATGTTTTCACTTAGATATAGAAGGCTGAGAGGAGATCTCATCGAGGTCTTTAAATTTGTCAATGGTCTGGAGAGGGGATACCTTGGGGAGATGTTTGAATTTAACAGAAATGATGCAATTAGAGGTCATAAATTCGAAATTAAAATTAACCACAGCAGAACAAGGTTAAGGCAAACTTTCTTCACCAACAGGGTAGTGGAACACTGGAACCAGCTGCCAGAAAACATCGTCAGTAGCAGCACATTGAACATCTTTAAAAAACAGCATAGACAATCATTATAAGAATAGAGGGCTTGCTTTTCAGCATTACAGGGAGGGCTGATTGGCAGATTTGGTGGGCAACTGGTTCAGTGTACAGAGTGCAACCAAGAAGGGCCCTTGTGGCTCAGAGTTGCACTAATCTTTTATGTCTTTATGTCTTTATGTCAATCAGCCCTCCCTGTAATACTGAAAAGCAAGCCCTCTATTCTTATAATGATTGTCTATGCTGTTTTTAAAGATGTTCAACGTGCTGCTACTGACGATGTTTTCTGGCAGCTGGTTCCAGTGTTCCACTACCCTGTTGGTGAAGAAAGTTTGCCTTAACCTTGTTCTGCTGTGGTTAACTTTAATTTTGAATTTATGACCTCTAATTGCATCATTTCTGTTAAATTCAAACATTTCCCAAGGTATCCCCTCTCCAGACCATTGACAAATTTAAAGACCTCGATGAGACCTCCTCTCAGCCTTCTATATCTAAGTGAAAACATATTCAATTTCTTCAATCTTTCCTCATATGCCAGGTTGCTTATGCCATTAACCATTTTTGTAGCCCTCTGTGTACTCTCTCTAAAAGCCAACAATCTCTTTCATAGCTAGGAGACCAAGCTTGGATGCAGTATTCCAAATGTGCCTGACGTATGCACAATAAAGCTTCCTGATCACTTCCTCACTTCTGTATGATACATTCCTATTTATTGCCCTGAGCATTCTCAGTGCCTTTTGTCCTGGCTTCCTTGGATCTGTTCTGATGCCCCCAGTTTTGTGTTTAGAATAACACCTAAATCATTCTCCTGTTGAGTCACTGATAGCACTTGGCCACCCATCAAGTATGGAGCCTTCATATGCTGCTTACCTACATGCATGATTTTGCACTTTCAAAGTTAAATTTCATTTGCCATTCTTCGGACCACTTCACAAGTTCGGTGAAGTCTTTTGCAGCGAGCTATGCTCATCCTGACCTGTTATTGCCCTAAAGACTTAAATCATCCGCAAATATCAAAACTTTACTGCTTAGGCCACTTTCAATGTTATTTACAAATATAATGAACAGTAATGGCCCTAGTACTGACCCCCTGGGGGACTCCACTAAGAACATTTTACCATGATGACTTTGTACCATTTAGCATCACTCTTTGCAGTCTATCTGAAAGCCACAACTCTATCCATTTTAAGATGCTACCTGCAATAACATGGGACTGAAGCTGTATCATTAACCGTTTATGGGGTACCTTGTCAAAGGCCTTACTAAAGTCAAGATATGCTACATCAACCTGATTTCTCTGATCAAATTGTTCTGTGGCGAAGTTCAAAAAGTCCAAGAGGTTTGTGAGACACGATCGTCCTTTTCTAAACCCATGCTGAGTATCTTGAATCAATCTGCTACCTTCCAGATAACTAACTATTCTATCCTTGATAATTGATTCGAGTACCTTGCAGACTAGGGATGTGAGACTTATTGGCCTATAGTTTTCAACTTTCCCTCTTTCTCCTTTCTTGAAAATAGGAGCTACATTTGCCCTTTTCCAATCGGTTGGAATTGCATTATGTGAAACTGATCTACAGAATATTATAATAAGTGGAAATGCCAGTTCCTTTTCAGTTTCCCGCAACACCCTAGCATAAATTTCATCAGGTCCTGCTGCCTTATTTGGCTTTATTTTCCTGATATGATTGTAAACAACATCACTACCAATGAAATCAACATCATTTGTCAGATCCCATGTCACTGAACTATGGTGTACGGTCGGCAGATTGGTCATATCTTTCAATGTAAACACTGATTTGAACTGCTGCTCAGCTCCTCAACCATCTCACTTATCCTCACCCAATGTGGTCCCGTTTACTTCCAGTGGACCAATTGTGTTAGAAACTTTACTCAGCTTGTAGAAACTAAAGAACTTTTTACTGTCCCCCATTACAGTTTCTAGCTAAATCCAGTTCCTTTGCTCGCTTTGCTGCTCTGGTTTTTTGCTCACAGTGTCTCTAGCTTTTCGATACGCCTTTAGATTAACGACATTTGAGGCGTCTTCAAAACTCTAAATGCAGTTTTCTTAGCCTTAATTGCTTTTATCACGTCTGGTGCAAGCCATGCTGGCTTTCCTACCCTTCTTTGCGTCTTTGCTTTTGGGGGACATGTCTAATCTGAGTTTCCTTCAAGTAAGATTTGAACTTTTCCCACATTTCACAGGCATTTAAATTGGAGAATTCTTCTTCATCTGACGGCACTTAAAGCCGCTCTCATGCCGTTAAAGTCTGCTCTCTTGAAATTTGGAACCTTTACCAAATTATCCTTGATAATTTCCCCTACATGTGCCTTGAATCTAACTATGTTATGGTCACTTTTTCCCAGAGTTTCGCCTACAGTCAAGTCTTGAACTAAGTCACTTAAATCCGAGAATACAAGGTCCAAGAATGAACCATGTGGGGTTGAAAAACCGGGGGTAAAGAGTCTCTCAAGAAGCCTTTCCTAAAAATTTTTGCATGGGGGCCCAACTCTACCATTTTTACTAAAAAAGTAGAAGCCATCTCGCAGACATATCGATTCTGGCAAACCGCGGCCTGATTTTGAAGAAACCCACCCCAAACGATCGACCGAAGCCGCCAGAAGTGCGAGGTTTGCACTTTCGGGGCGTTGGTAAATTCGGGTAAAAACAGGTCCAATAAAAGGTCTTTTTTAGGTATTTTCCTTAATGGTTTGCAAAATACCGAGCCTTTTCTTTTATTTTCAATAAAAAATTTAGGACAGATACCTAATCTTGCTAACCACCCGCTGGCTCTTTCTGAAAATATCCACCAACAAATTCACCCGGAACCCCCAAGAGGGGGGGGTTTGCACTTTCGGGGCGTTGGTCATGTCAAAGGCCACCAAATCGCCGAATAGCAAAGTTTTGGGCTCATGGACATGACCGATCTCGGCAACCGCTGGGTCCATCCTAGTGAAACCATCACCAACGATCGACCGCGAGCCAGAGGCCTGATGGTTGGGTACTCTTAATTCGTAATTTGTCTTCATCTCAAGGAATATCCCGGGAAGTTCAATCATTATTTCAACGGTTTCAACCCTGCGCCCGTTATTAAGAGGAAACCAAAACTCCTTACATTACAGTAACAGGAGGCAAGCTTTTCGCTAGATGATGTATGATGTCCAAATGCTTTGAATTTACTACCGTGTTTCACGTGAATGCTGGAAGCTCACGCTCAGCAGCCGAATCAAGGGCGATTACGTAATTGCGCCCATCGTGACACGGGGTGGGGTACTTCCCTTTATAGGGTTAGCTCAAATAGTCTCAGGCTCCTGTTAGCCTTAAGTATTGATGCCTTTATTTTACAACTTTACATTGTTAGTTACTTCTTTCGAATCTTTTCATACCGAACGCAAGAAGCAAGTCATGGTATTTGGTTTAAAAGATCGGCACCACGCAATAGGACAGGTTTGGTGGACACGTTTTTGTAGAACCATTTTGGGGGACCTGTGCTATTGAGTAGTTGGGTAAAACTCGAAAGTTTCGAAATGCGACAGCTTTATGGGTTTCAATGCCTGTAACTGACATTCTTGACGTTTTGTGTACCCATGGTTAGAGGAACATGGTTTCTTTTCGCTTTTCGGGATTGGAACATGCTACTATCCCCTGAACACAATCGCAAGGGTTATGAGAACTGGGCTCATGTAAGTTGTACGGAAGGAGATGGTCGGTATGTCTATCAATATTCTGATTCAGGTGACTCAAAGTAGTGGCGTTATGACCAGTTCATAAAAACCACCATAATGGTTTTGATGGAACGGTCATTAATTATATGCTGCAAGTGATTGCATAACCTATCGGAATCAGATTTCCAGAACTTGTTCTACGAGGATAGTAAAGGGATGTCTTTCTTGCCACCGGTGGCAAAAACTTTGTCTTCAAAAACTTTCTTTATAATGAAGCGGTGTGGCTGTTTGCTGAACTACTCGAAATGATGCCATTTCTGTAAAATGGAAAATAGTAATAGCTAGTCGTTGTGCTAATGTGAGGCGAGTGGCCGCACAGCTGTTTTCGCCTTTGTGCTGAATTCAGAATAGGTTTGGCGAAATGTTTTCTTCATGCATTATACACCTTGTAACATGCCCTGATAGGTGATGCAACCTGCCCCTCTGACGGAGTAAAGTGCATCGCCGAGAGGGCTGTTCTTGACTGGGTATTGGCTGGTTGGTTATTGGTTTTACGACACATAGGCCGTTCAGTCATGTAGCGTCGCCAATCTCACGCCGATTGGTCGCGGGCGGAGAGTAGCGACAGGTGAGACTCGAACCCCAAAACCTCTCGATCGTGAGACGAGCAACTTACCTGAGACTACTCGTCCGCCTGACCG